>JACDJE010000368.1:388446-466789 GCA_016647715.1 Pavo muticus
GTGTGTGTATATATATATATATATATATATACACACATAAAATTGAAGTAAACAAATCTCCGAAGTAGTGTGGAAAAAAAAACATCTAAGTAATACCCATGTTTTCTGTTTCCAAAGTTTCCTCTTTAGATCAGTTGTACTTAACAGATTAAGATGTGCTTGCAGACTCCCATTATCCAGCAAAAGCTTCCTTTACTGAAATACCCTAACCACAATGTCTCCTCCTTTAGCATACTAATCTTTACATGCCTCCTGAGAGATTAGATAAATGCTATTATACACTTAGATAAAATAAAAACCAAGAGACTGCACATAAACTGGTCAGTGAGTAATACTGATGAGGACCTGACTGCCTAGCCACCTAGGTTCCAGTCTTGGGCTGACCTCGTGTTTCTGGTTTGTCATAAATTCTTCCTATGACAGATCCCCTCTTCTTTTTCCTTTTTCCACAAACATTTAGTATGTCTACTTTCTTCCCTGCTCAGGATCTAAGAGCAAGTGTATGCATCTTTGAGGGGAAAATATGGTTATGCATGACCTCAGGCATCAGCGAAAGGTTGCTTTCTAACTTCATAATCAAAGATCCTTGCTACTTCCCATTGCCCCCGTGATGAGAAAGAAATTGAACTATTATGTCAAAATAAGAATGGAGAGAACATTAAAATACAAGTGGAAGTTAGAAAAAATATGCTGCTCCCTGAATTACTGCAGAAGTGCAGGTTTCTCATCCTTGAGAAGGTATTCAAATTCTGTCTCCATGGTTGGTGGAGAGAGGGCAATACATTACAAAAGGAGGTTATTTTAATACAAAAGCCATGGCTTAAATGAACTTAAAGCAGACAGCGTACGATTTTCTTCTGCTGAGTCTTCAGTGCAACCCTTCTGATGAACAAGACAGCTTAAAACTATGGACATACCTTTACAGAAGAGAACAGGCCAAAGCTGAGACCCCTGTAAGCTCTGCCCATATGAATTGCCCAGGTGCTATTAAAATAGAGAGTGTTGATCATAAGCTGCTAAAAAAAAAAAAAAAAAAAAAAAAAAAAAAAACAATTCCACCTGGAGAGCAAAGGCTCTCACCAGCTGCACTTTCACGGTCCTGTGCAAATTCCTGATACAACAATCTCTGCTCAAGGATCAATTTTCATTATCAGTGACTAGGAATGAAAAATGCACTACTCTCAGACTAGATTGTATCCTCTCTCTTGTTTTTCTAGGCAGAGGAATGAGAAACAAAGAAAGATACTTCTGGAATGTACCTTGAAACCTCATCTATATCCCTCACTAAAATCTCAGACAATACTGTATCTGTTTTACCTGTTCCAATTTCTGCTTCTACCACAAAGAACTCACACCTTCTTCCAGTACTTAGTGCACCAAAAAGACTACTCTTTACATTCAATTTCTCTAAGTTACAAGTTTTCCCCTATATGCTTTAGCTGAATTTCCTGTTTGGCTAAAGCAACTGATTTCACACATACAAGTTTGAACACTTCTTCATAGAGGAATTTTAATAAATTTTTTGGATGAAATGTGTACTTTTTTTTTTTTTTTTACCATTCTTAAATTTGTTATCTCTTATAAACAAAGAACTCTGCATGAGATATTCCACTACTGATGAACAGAATGAAATAATAATTTACAGCCTTGATTCCTTACAGTCCTTAATTAGATCCAAAATATGCTTAAACTTGCCCCACCCACCACTCCTCATTATCCTATTAACTTATCATGCAGTTTGTGGCCCATTATTACCTTTTCATCACTGGGTCCCAGATGATTTTCTATCATACCACTTTCTACTCAGCTATTCCCTATTTCCCAGTCTTGAATCTGATTTTTTTCATTCCTAAGTAGAAATATAAATAAAGCTTTCATATTTTCTCTTATTCAATTTCATCTTACTGATCTCTGGCCATTCCTGAAACGTATAACAATACAATTTTGTATCCTTTGGGACTGTGATCCCTGTTTCATAATCAAATGACAGAGAACTACTGATGATTACTGTAAACAGGGCTACCAATAAGGTGTAATTATCTTACAATCATCTTGCATTTGCATTATTTCCTATTTCCTTTTTAGAAAATAATGTGCAAGACTATCAAAGAACACCCTATCATATGTGCTAGGCAAATTTATTACATAAAGGGAAATCAGATTGGTTTGATGTTATCTTTTCTTTGTAAAATCATATTGACTTATTTTCATTTTCTAGGTTTCTAAAACCCAGTTTCGTTAATTTGCTTTAGCCTCTTTTCAACTCCTGAAGTTAAGAAAGAAATGATGTTAGATCAGTCATGCTCGCTTTTCTGTTTTTGAAAGATTACTATGTTTGCCCTCCTTTGGCCCTCTGGGGCCAACCTGTTCTCTACAAGATCTCCATGATAAACAGTGCTGGTTTCTGAGCCATTGATTCAGTTAGTTCTTTAGGGATTGCAGGTAAACCTCATCAGACCTAGCTGACTTAAATACAGAGAGCTGGGATAAATGTTTTTTGACTTACTCTTTTCCTATTCTGACCTCTGTTCTTATTTCATTTTAATGGTATTAAATCATTATGAGTGTTGTTTTGTTTGTTTTTTAAAAAAACCTGAAGCTCAGAAGAAAATGGAGCATTTAAGCGTATTAGGTTATCCATTACTTTATCATACTCCCCATTAAATAATGGATTTACTGTTTTCTCTAGTTACATAAAATAGCAAATAACATTTTTATTGCCTTTTAGTAATTGATACTTTTTACATCTTTGTAATTTTACCCCTACGTGTTTGTCCCTACTTATCTATGTTCTATTAGCAAAACTGTGCTATTACCACTTTCAGTTTAATCAGAGCTTTTTAAATGAGAAAGAACTATATTGTATTTTTGCCTCTTAATATACTTCCTATCTGTGTTTTACATCAAAATCATTTTCTGTGATACTTTTTTATATCCCCTCTTTAAGGAACTTTCCCCAGGACCATTATCCCTTAAATGATTTCTTCCACCTAATTATTTTATCAGTTGGTCAAACTTTACCTTTCAAAACTTGTTGCCACTGATTTTCTGTTATCATTCCTTCATTTTCTATTCAGAGATGGTATTCAATGGTCTAAGTCATTCTTTGAAGCATTCTGTTTCTGAATGCTTTCATCCTAATGACTTACTTCCAGACTCAGCTCTATCCTGGCTATTTGTTACAATCAAGTCTGAAGTAGTTGCTCTTTTAATTATTTTCTCCACCTTAGCAGGTCACCTTTGTGACCTTTGTGAGAAAATACAATTTAGTTCAAAGTGTTTTAGCAAATTCTGATTCTTTTAAGGTATCTGGCATTTTGCTCTCAGCTGTTTACATCAACTACACTCCAATATAAAAATCTGTTATGATAAGTTCACGTCTTATTTCAACGTATCTTCATTTTTAAGATCAATCAATCAAGTTCAGCTTTAGAGTGAAAGGTCATTCACACAAAGATATCTAACATGTTTGCACAGTTAAGTCCTTTTTTTCTGCTCTTGCCTTCCACGTGTGAGCTGACATATTAAATTCCATACATTTACTAAACCATGGAAAAACATTTTGGGAAAAGTTTTATAACTTCCTACTAAATGTTGTGTGAAAACTCCCAGCACAAATTATTGTGGAAAGTTCTCTGGATATATCAGCCCAAAAAATCCTTAAGACAGGAAGAGGCGATTAAACAAATTGTTTTCATATAATCCTTGGTGTAGCCATGTAATGAATATGCATGCAGCTGTGATCACTCAAAAAGCCTATTCTACAAAAGGAAAAAAAAAAATTTCAATTCACTTATGGTTGACCGGAGGTAAAAAGAAGTGCATGTAACAAGTTAGGTGACATACTCACTGAAATTAGAATGCAAAAAAATCAAGCATTTGCCTATTGCCATATACAACTACTGAAATCGCTGGGTTTTTTTTACTGATTTGGAATGGTGCATATGTAGACAACAATTATGTGTAATTAATCTGTAAGTTTGATCTGTTTTTCCTTCACTGCTGTTTTTTGGGTTTTCAGGTTCTGTTTTTTCATTGCTTTTTTTGTTTGTTTGTTTTAAGTCACAAATTTCTCTATATTTTAGAGTAAATGCTCATATTTTTAAGAAGTCTAGCTTTAAAAAAATGAAATTTTTTCAGAATATTAAAAAAAAACAGTTCTCAGCCAGGAATTTTAACTTTATCCTCTAATTATATATCATCCCCGAAGAAGAGTTGTGAACTTCTCATCTAACATACAAAAATGGTATTGCTGGGAAAAAAAACCTCTATATAAAGGCCACAATTGCAAGTGTACAAAGATAATCAACAATATTTTGTTTCAGTGTTGACTTATATTCAAGGCCAATAATATGAAGCATCTTTTTGAAATTTGGAAACTCTCTTGGTAAGTTTCCAAAGAATTCCCAAGAAAAGAAAATTTCTGGTAGCGGGTCTTCAAGATTTAACAATGGCTTCTTGTTTGAGTAATTTTGTCACAGTACATAGTATATGAAAAGGCCAATTATCTAGAAACAAATGTGTTTTTTCTTCCTATTAAGTTGTAGACAATTAAGCATCTTTCAGAGTTAATCTATGAATTATCAGCTGCAAGTGATAGTATAACGTCACAGTTCAAACGTATAAAATATTTACATTTTCACTACTTCTTAAGTGTTTCACTGCCTGATAGTCTTTAAGAAAACAATAGTTTAGTGCCCTTGCAACTGAAAAGTAATGAATAACTATGAGAAAAAAATTCAGTACTTGTGGACTGAAGCACCAGAAAACAACATGTTCTTTCCAGCAAAGTCTTCCATGTTTTTTCCCCCCCTAATTTGTTTAGACTGAATAGTGCAGAGCAGCATCCACCCTAGCCACATGAAGGGGGTCAAGTGTAATGAAGACTCAAGACTACATGCAGATTTTATGGCATAGAATAATAACAGTTAAATAATTGACATTAGCAAATATTAAAGCATGAATTAAACATTACATACAGAAAACTGAGAAAGTTAAAATACATCCCTCGGGAGAACTTGGTTAGAAGCAAGTACTTACAGTCTTATCAGGCCTGCTTTTTCTATCACTTACATTTTGCTGGATTTACATGACCAGAACTTGCATTCTAAGTGTTTAAATTACAGTATTTCAATGTCTGTTCCACAGATTTCCAAATTAGACAAAAGACTATAATCTAAGTAACATACCTCACAGATCAAGAAACATCTCTCTGCTGAATTCCGCGTCAAGCATTATTAAAATTTAATCTACTAATTCAATTCAGCATTCTTTTCTTTGTGTGAAGTCATACTATATTCATAAAAAAAATGTATTTGAAGCAATGTAGTGATGACTCCCAAGACTGCACCTAGAATATTTTACTCTTAGTATGAAGCACTGTTCTCAACTGACTATTGAAGAACCCACAGCTAGGCCTCTTCAGCATCTTGTCTTTTGTCTCTGCTTTCATTAGAAGTATTGCAAAATGCCAAGAAAAAAAAGTAACACAATGCAGGCTCAGTATTTATTGCATTTTGTACTATTCAATCTATTGAAAGACCCAATCATCCGTAAAGAAAGTCAGATGAAAAACACTAGATGCAAAACTGGTGCATTATAAATTGTGGATGCCCTATCCCTGAAGGCATTCAAAGCAAGGTTGGGTTAGGCTTTGGGCAACCTGATTAAGTGGGTGGCAACCCTGCCCATAGCAAATGATCTTTAAGGTCCAAGCCATTCTATTAATTTGAAGGTAGAGGGTGAAATTTTCATAAATACGAAAGGAATGTTTATCTCTCTGACAAAATAACATTTTGATTTTCCCTAGATGGTGACCAGTACAAGATATTTTGCTCATCAGCTCTGACATTATGGTGGCCTTTCATGCTTTTAGTACTAAAGATCCTACAGAAAAACAAACAAGCCATCACTTCCAAAACACCCTCCATGTTCCTTAATTTAAAGAAATTTTTTTTTCTTGAGAAGGTTCTATTTGGTTAGCTTCATATTTTCTGTGTTAATATTCAGAAGCTGATTTCTGAAAAATCAGACAATTCTCAGTATTGTTAATCACAATCATTAGAAAACATAGGCCTCTATCTATTTCAACTACCTGCTACAAAAACTCTTATAGAGGTATGATCCTTGCAGATAGGACATACTGTTTTATATAACTAATCTTGTTAGCTTCAGTGGGAATAAAAACAATGTTATACCTTATAGATCACCAACTAATGCTAGACAGCATACAGGAAATTGTTTGACATGTTTGCACTGGAAATAAAGAAAACATTTTCCCTGAGGACATGGAATTTCTATGAAAAAAATCATTCCTAGTTAATGCTTCTAAAATACGTCTGGGATGCGAGTCACTACAGAAACACTGTATAATTTAATATAAGCGAAGAAGGAAAAGCACTGAAAGTGAGCCTCCGATCTTGCAAGTACAAGCTTCATATGAGCTTTTAATTGCTCAGTATAATTATGAACATATGAATTCTTAGAAGACTATTGCCCCATTGGGTGCAGAATATTTCCCATAATACAGGATGAAAAAATGAGATGTTTTAGCAGATCATTTGCATATTACATTGGATCACAAACTCATCATAAGCAANTCTTCTTTTCTATTATTTTTAGAGAATTTGAGCATCCATTTAGCGAGTAAACTAAGGAAAAGTATGCCGGTGCAATGAGTCAGAACTTGGTCACTTATTCCCAATTCCTATAGGAAGGCAAGTGCCTTTAACTCATTGACTTATCCTGTCTCCAGCTGGTATGATCTCTTTCACTGGAAATAAACTGCCAGGCATGACATTGTTTACAAGGTCAACTGCCATGCTACATAAGGCTGACACTTCCCATACTGGAAACATAATGACAAACAAGCTGGGACCACTAATAAAGAGAATTCCTCATCACTTTCCTTGGTAGTTTTCATAGCTTTAGGAGGTCTGGATAATGTTAGGATGCTTAGGAAGATTCAGTTCTCCAGTACTGATGCTTGCCCATTGATGGCACACAGTTGCATGCACTTCCTTATGGCTGATCAGTCTTAGCCTTACTTCAGTTTTCTTCTTTCCTTCTAATTTCTGCCAGTATCTTTGATGTCAGAGGCAACTCTCTTCCTAACATGTGCCAGGCTGGAAGACAGCTTCCAGAAATACATATTTCTATCGCTCTTTCGCTTCAGAAATCTACACAGGTAAGCCAAGGAATGAGCGCCACTTATCTGCACAATTAGACAGAAAACTTCAATTTGAAATCCCAGCATAACTTTACAGATTGTCCTGAGAATTGAAAGCAATTACAACACCTTCATTGACTTCCAGTAGAAGGCCTCAGACAGAATAAGTTACTTAGAGCTAACTTAAAGGCATCTTCTAGGAAATGGCTTCAACATGTGTGTCAGTGAATCCACAAGTTTTGGACTCACTTAGGACAAATAATCTGTATTAAGACTGAAGGAAAAGTACATTTCTTCTCCTTCTGATTCTAAGCAATGAGATATTTACTGACATCCACACTAGGAATTATTTACATGCAAATGACATGACCAATTACTACTAAAAAATCCTGAAGTATTAATTCAAATAAAATACTGACGCCTAAGAACCTTCAAACTATTTCTTACAGTAGAAGATTCTTGATTAATGTGTCGAGTTCTCTCACTGCCAAGATAGCAAACTATTTTGCTGCTGTTCTTCTAGATCATCAACTTACTGAGATTTTTGTTCCCCTAGGCTTAAACATACAAGTTGCTCTTCCAGCTGTCTGCCAGAACACTCCTGCTCAGCTACATTTATAACAAATATTCCTCTCTGAGATAGGTGATATGCAAAGGAAATTTTCTACTCATAGCATTTCTAGCATTGAGTGAAAGGGGGGAAACATCAAAATAAAATGGTAGGGATCTATCATTTCTGTTTGTTACACTTGTCATAAATCTGAAGTCAGGAACAAAAATTAAGCTTCTTACCAACATTTTCATTTATGCTACATGGCTACTATTGCTGAAAAGGCTGGGAGCATTAAGTAAATAAATAAAGGGACATAAGCCTAGTAAACTTACATTGCTGTCTGTACTCCTTACAGTAGTTACTAGCAGATGGGATGCTAGAAGGTCCTTATCCCATTTTGTACATGGGCCTGCCCAGTGGGTGACACGACACACATGAGGTTGAGTTTGTCAAAGAAGTTACATTCAGTTTACAGCTGCTTTCAGATCTTTGTGTATTGACAAAAGATATCCAGGAGACAATAGTTACATAAGTCACAGATTTTAACAAAAAATATTTTGCATTTTTACATCAGCAATAAAGATGCCTGGATCCATCAGTAATAGTACAATACTTTTCACAGTTAAATTATTCTAAAAATGTTTTACAAAATAGTACCATAAGACCAAGTTCAGGAGCAAAAATATAGGTCAATTCACTAATATAATTAATGGCTTTATCGCAGCAAATTGATCTTAAGCCTATAGCACAGAAAAGTAGATAGAAAAACTCTTTAAAAAACTTCATGCAGCAGAATCTCAGCAGGCATCAGAAATGATAGTCTGTAATTCACAATGAAATAGCTCTAACCAGCTTTGGATGGAAAAGGTCAGTTTTCTGACAGAGAGCAAAAATACTCCCATTTAACCTCGATTTTTTTTTCCCCAACTAAGTAGAAAATATTTTATTATTATTATTCTTTGTCACTTTTGCCCAAGTTTACTATCCTACCTGTAGCATCTGACAATAACAGAGCCTCTCATTAAGTACTCACAGAACCAGAGCTTTGTTTGTATGCATCTCCTCCAACAGAAAATTAACAGCACATGGCCCATGCCATAAACAGGTAAAAAGGAAAGGAACAGAGAAGGAATTTCTACTTTCTCATGAAAATGCCTATCATCATACACTCTCAGATCCTATCCAGTACATATACTGCTGTTTATTTTGTAACAATAAAGACATTTTGGTATTTTAGAGTTGTTCTGTAGCTGTCACTATACAAAAATAGTGATAGATGTACATTCTTAAATGGATAAACTAATGATGCTCTAGCAAATACATATAAAAAAGACAATTTGAAAACATGATTTTGCAAGAGAAATGGCTAATGTCAGGAAAAAAAGACAAACAACTCAACATTTATTTTTTGGTATCATTTAGACTAAGTTAGTATCAAGGGTGAGCTGTACTACCATACTTAACAGTTTCTGCTACAGATTAGAGTCAAAAAGTAGGATGAACAACAAGTTGAGGATTTTAAATTCCCCATCCATTTAGATCTCTGCCAAGCTTTTCTGAAAAGTAAATACATAAATAGAGTCATAACAACATCCTTTTTGAAGAAAAACCAACTCAGAATAGGAGTAGCTAGGTGAGAAAACAAAATTATCCACATGCTACTTTATTTCTCAGCGAGCACTGCAGCTGAAAGAAATCCTGAATAAACGTTATCTACTATAATTAACCTGTTATGTAGAAATAACAAACCTGAAACTCTTCACTATCCATTTTGCAGCTTTAGCTGCTAACACACTTCCTCTATGTACCTAGCTACAAACCATCATTCTTTTAAGTATCTGACAAACCGAATGCAATATCTTAGCCTTCACTGAAAGCAGCTCAACAAAAACCTGACAACAGTTGTTTTGTAAGTATAGCCATCAAAATAACAAAATTGTTCCAGAATCCATCATTTAAGGGGAAGCAGACAGGCAAGGATAGCCATGCACAGCCATCTAATTGGGACAATTATGTATTTCTATGAGTGATGCATTTGTATTCATATTTAAGTGCACACTGTACAGATGAAATCATCCATTGATATTCAAGCTTTGTGCATTAACTTCATGTATCTTTTTCATCTACATTAGAATTTGAGTCAGTGAATCACAAGTGATACAGGTAACCGGTAGAGGAGGCAGAATGCTTATGTAGTTTGCTATGACCAATTTGTCCTACACAAGATGGATTTCTATCAACAGCACTTGATTTTAGTCATGATAACCACTCTACTTCATTCCTCAAAATCAAAAATCAAAACAAATCTCTGATAATGTGTGGTAGAGTACTTCTGAGTGTGACAGAGTAAAACCAGTCTTTTTTCCTAGGCCTCGCTATCACATCATCTATTCTTATAGTACAATTGTTCTCTGCCTGTNAAAAAAAACAACAAGAAACAAAACCACCACCACAACACATTCCACATTACTCTGAAGACTTATGATGAAGGAAATTCAAAACACAGGAAGAGCTGGGCTGAAAATGACTTTCATTAGGAGAAGTAGTATAAGTTTATCATAAAACTGATTTGAAAATATACAACTATGAAATTTCTGTATCTCAAGGAAGTTCCAAAATAGGAGAGAAAACAGACCACTGCCCTTTCTTCTATCTATGATACCTCATGTCTATGAATATACAAATTAAATAACTAGTACTTCAAATAGATACTCCTGCTCAGAAGTAATTGCCACAATCCATAAGTGGTTAAGAAAGAACATACAAACAAAACAAATGCCTGGAGAAAACTGATCATTCAAATCAATTTTCAAAGCTGTCTCAATGACTTTGAAAGCAGTAGAGCCTTACTTTTGACTTTCAAGACATTTGTAGGAACTGTTGGCATCAACTACAAAGATCTTTTTCTGTCAGTTAACCTGTTCCTGCTAACAGATTAAACTATGCTGTAGGCCTTCCTGCTTTCTGATATGAGTCACATTTTAGAATGCGTCATACGTACAGTTCTACTTTAGCTTCACTTAACAAATCGCACAGGAGTAGTGTGCTAATTAGTGAGGAGACGACTCATATTGACAGTCAGATATTCTAATTACCAATGATGAAAAAAGAACTACAGAAAATACCCTTGTGGTTTAACTGCAACACCATCATTTCTGAATAATATAAATCCTATTTAACTGTATTAAAGAGTAGCTCATGGAGTATTCTCCAGTTCCTCTTTTAATCAAAACAGTCAGCACCATCTCTTTTACAAACTAGGCTCTTCTGTAATTTCCTCTTTTGTCTTCAAAACTACAGAAAAGTCTTAGTCACCTCCCTTCCAGTAACTGGATGCCTTAATCTCTCTTCTGATGTTTCAATAGCACCTACACATCACATTTTATTCATCTATTGAGATTCTTCTAAATGGATCTCAAGTCTGAGTTTGTCTATTCCTCTCTCTCAGAATAGCTTTCCCCATACAGGAGGGCTGGGTGGATCCAGCACTGAGGAAATCAGAGTTGCTGCAATTGAAGAAATTTGAGGAAAGGAGGAGAGTGCCCAACCAGTGCATATGATTACATATTGATACAAACTTGTATTTGACCCCAACCTAAAGTCCAATTTCCAAGTCAATCTACACTCCCTTCGTGACGCTTCTATTTGGCTAGAAATTATTCAACATGCAGATTAATAAGAATTCATAAAATGCTTGGAAAACAGAAATTCAGATCAGTCAGATGTTCCATGTTCCAGTTTGCCTTTTAAAGTTCATTAGTGATAGAAATAGAATGATCAATTTAGTCATTGATTTTATTCTCAGGTTCTGAAGCATCTGTGCACTCCTATCTTGTCTGCACATCAAACATTGCACAGAAATATTTAAAAAACTGAACAGTGTTTCTGTATATTAGCCTGTGGTGGTAAGGGTTGTTTGCCTTTTTTTAAAAAGTCATTAAACTGCTTGGCTTAATACGCTAGTTCAATATTGTAAATTTTTATATTATTGTAATTGTAATATTGTAATAAAAATTGTAATAGTATATTGTAATATATTATATTACAATTGAAATATTGTAAGATTAATATAGTAACTAACATTTCAGGAAAATCTGACCAACACACCCTTTTAAGCAATTTTACTCAAATTCAATATTTTTTTTGTTTTTGAAACTTTAATTTGGCTTTTAACACTTTTGTATTAAAACATTTGTGCTTCTTCCTTTCTAACTGTGAATGAAAGTGAATTGTTAAAGAGTAGCAGTTTATTGGAGGAGGCTGAAGTGATAATGATTCAACCAGATAGTGAACATAAAATCAAATAGATTGAAAAAAAATCATACATGTATTTGTTCTTGGAGAACACCAGGGCAGCTGAGACATATACTGAAGTGCCCAAGACAGTTTGCTGAAAAACTGAAAACCAAAGTCAGCTGCAGGTGAGGGGAAACACTATGGGGGGCGGGGGGGCAAACAAACAAATAGATTTGCTATTGCAGAGACCATACAGGTCCCATTTGAGACGATAAAAGCTTTGCTACTGCTTTCAACAGAATCACAGTTGATTCATAAATTCCAGATGCCAAGACAGTCTTTTGCCAACCAAGAGAGTTATCTGAGTCAACAACACTGTAATAGCTGCACATCATGAAAAAGTTCTTCTTCCAAGAGCATATACATTGCTCCTCTTGATAATTCTTAATCATCTGAATGCAATCTATGATCTGAGATTTCTTTCCTTTGAGCTACAAAATGCAGGCTTAAGGCATCATTTGCTCATCGTTCCTTTCCCATCTATTTCAGGTCAGTTATTTAACTTATGGTTGCTGTAATTCAAAGGTAAATTATATGACAGTATCCAAAACATTAGGAGATTTGTACTGCTGCAGAGACATTAAAAATAAATAAAACAAAACACCCCCATTCATTTGGAATGAATAACTTCCACTCCTCTGCAAGAAATATGTAGATATATTTAAGCAGTTTCTTTGTTTTGCAGACCAGATTTATTTGTTTCATTAGAAAATTCCACCCAAAATCTTAATTTCCTATTTAATACAAATTGGAAAACCATCTAATCACCATCTAGGAACTACAATCATACCAGTGATTTTCTGTCTTCAAGTAGCAATAATTCTCCCTGGTTGCTATTATTGTTCTTTGTGAATACTATGAGACCTGTCCATTTGAGACTGTTCAGCACTTGACACATGAATATAAATTATCTCCTTAAAAATTCAGTAGCCTATCAGAGGTAGATCTGAGGGAATGGTCACAACATTAAGATAACTATTTAAAACTGCAGGGACACGGAGCAGGAAAGCTAAATGGTGATACAGAGTCCTTAAGATAAGCTCTTACAGTAATGACCACTTACTGCATTAAGCAGAAGTAACACTAAGTACAGAAGTTGTTAGAATTGAAAATCCACGTAAGAGTTTTAGCGTATAGCAATAGCCTCAAGAAAATAACAAAGAATATGCTTTAAAAAAAGACCAACAGAAACCATTAAAAGCAGGACCAAGATGACAGGCATAATCATTCCTTCAGCCACAGATTTATAAAGCTCCTCTGAACTCCAGTAAACATCAGTAAAATATCATCTACAGAAAACAGCACATCCAGTGCTACAAGTACCTATTGAGAGATACCAAATTGGCATGTTTCTCACCTCTAACAACTGTAACCTCCCTCTGGTAAAGTAAATATATGCTGACATCATCTTTTTCCTCCAACTTTATGATTCTGATGTATAATCTGGTGTTTTTTTCCTAACTGATGATGAAAGTGAGGTTAAACTGGTTATTTAGAGTCGTACTGAGAAAAAAACATCAAGACCATCCAAGAAAATAAGATGATGACTAGCATTGTTAGTCCCTTCTTTCTTTAAACCAAGACAGGGAGGTTTAGGTTAGATATTAGGAGGAAGTTTTTCAAACAGAGAGTGGTGATGCACTGGAGGAGGTTGTGGATGCCCCATCCCCAGAGGCATTCAAGGCCAGGCTGGATGTGGCTTTGGGCAGCCTGGCCTAGTGGTTGGCAACGCTGCATATAGCAGGGGGTTGAAACTGGATGATCATTATGGTCTTTTAAACCCAGGCCATCCTATGATTCTTTTGGGATAAAAAATTAAATCAGGATAAAGATTACTGAGAATGTCACCCTGTCATAAAGTTGTTCTAGATATTTTTTTTTTTTCAAAGAGAATTTATCCTAATTCTTCCAGTTGGCCATGGATAAGTTAGTAAAGCTCTTTATTTCTCTTGAACAATTCCTGACCTCCAAAATTCACAGTTTTAGTTAAGCCTTTGAGGTATATATTTCATTTTTTAGCTCTGCCATCACACTTTCATCTAAAAAGATATTACATTTCTTTCTATTTTCCAGCTATTTCCTTCCTAAACTATTTCTTGTTCTCAGGAACCCTAACTGAACAACACTTCTGATCTCCTAAACTAATCAGTCTCCACCACAACACCATGTTTCTTGGAAACATCATTTCCTATTCACAGTGCAAAGTAATCACTCAATAAACAATCTAGAAGGCAGAAAGCAGTCTCATTAAGTTTGGATGGTTTTTTTTGTTATATAAATTTTTGTTCTTTTCTTCTCTTTCCACCCAGTGACACGTGGTCCTAAAGTTGCACAGTGTTGTATGATTATCTTTGTACGAAATAATTAAAAGCTAACTGGTGTGGCACTTGTTTTTCCATGGTCAGTTAGCTCATCTCTTTCTTCAGTTCCTTGCTTTCTTCACATGGAGAATTCTCACTGGGAAGCGAGACTTACTTAGCAGCCAGACTTTCACACATAGACTATGCCTTACAATTCCAGGGATGGAATGAGCCATTTCATTGGGCTTACATAACTTGAATATTTCAGTTTAGTAGTGATCTGCACAGAGAAGGGAGAATCCAAACACTGGGAGAAGAGTCGCAATGACATTGTATTTTGTAAGACCATTCAGAAACATTAATAATATACAAAGCTCAGAAGGTCATAGATCTTTGATATTATCTATATGGCCTGCTGCTTTTTTAATAACAGAGGAGGATAATACCTTCTCTTCTGAACTGAAAGATTAAATATATTATGGGGTAGACAAAGAGAAGAGTTATTTCCTAAACATATACTCTACACAGTAAATATACGTGGTCCTCTCAAGCACTTGTGAACAGTATGCGTCATGTTCCAGATTACATTTTTACCTATCATTTCAGTAGTGCTAAGTGGTTAAAAATCTATTTTACTCAATTTCATGTTTTATATATATAGGCATGTACACATACACGTTCTTGCTTGCACATACATTCTCTTTGTCTTGAAATAGAAAACGTGCTTAGCAAAGTAAAAAAAAAAAATTTTTTTTTTTTTTTTTTTNTTTTTTACAGGGAAAGGCAAATGTCACACTGTGATGTACAAGTTGGTGTTCAGCCTATAGAAGACATGAGTCAGTGATTTCACTCCGTACCACTCTCAAGGAAGGTGCAGGAGACACTTAAGATATTTACTTCAAAAGAAATAACATCTAGTAATGGATTCTGAAATGGTCCTTGGAGTGGGGGGATACAGAACAGGAAATATAGGAGAGGAAAATGAGACGTAGAAAAGTGCAAAGACTGAAGGAAAGATGGTGTTAGCCTTGCAGAAAGAAAAATAGACATGGAAGAAATCTGGCTTCTCTGACTTCTGAAGACAAAACAAGAATGGGTTTTCATTGTTTTTAAGAAAATTCCTATGGAATTCCATCCCAGTTACTTATTTTTTTATTTACTTAATGTAAAAGCATCATGATTCAGGAGAGTTGACTGCCTGAACAATTTAGGTCCTTTACCAACCCCATTAATCATGATTTTACAAACTAAAACCCGTTCAGGGGGAACAATTCAGAGTGATCAAGAGACATTCTTTCGCTGTGCCCTGACAGAACAGCCCACCACCCTAAGACTGACAACAAACGCATTGTACTTGAGAAACAGACACCTTCACTTGTCTTGCTTACCCTGTAGTCAGCCCCACGGAAAAGCCATCAGAAATTAATTTATTCACACAATCCAAATACTGACAGAACACTCCCAAGAGATTTTGAGCTACATTAAAATATCTAAGACTAACACTTGATCTGATTAAACAAGAAAAAGCATCCACAATAGTCATACAATAATGATATCAATACTATGAAAAGCTATCAAAGCAAGAAAAGAACTGATCTTAATTTTCATATCATTCAAAGACTGCAATTACCACACCCGGGACTTATATTGGAAAAATCAAATTAGTTCACACAGTAGTACACCTGGTTCAAAAGAAAAAAATAATCACTGCATATCTCTATTAAAAAACCACACTACCTAGACAATATTTCTCATATTTGTATTTTGTTTGGCTAATTATTGAAAGAGTTTTCTCAGCTTTAAAAAAAGTATTTCAGATAGAGGAAAATCCGTATAAATTTCATTTTAGAGAGGAAATACTATGGAAAACTAAAGGTATGTGAAAAGTGGGAGTTACAGTGACGTATTTTGCAGTAGTTTCTACTAGTAACTGATATAATATACCATTTCATACTCTTCGTACAAGTGCTTTAGATATCACCATTCCTCTTCCCCCTGGCTATTTTGAGAAGAGAACAGAGCTCAACACCATTATGAGTAAAGGACACAATTTCTACAGAAATTAACGTCTTTACTAATCACATCAGCATATCTTACTTTGGAGTTCATCAGCAAACTGGAGAACTTGAGCAAAAAGACATCACTTATTACTGCAGTAAATGACCGTTTTTATAGCATAAAAGCAATTGTTTTCTGTTTTGTTTTGTGGGGTTTTTTTTGTCTGTTTATTTGGACTTTTTTTTTTTACTTTCAGAAACTATAAAAAAGATCTTTAAAGTAAATTAATGAAGTGTAGAGATCATGCATTTCTGTCATAAGTAAACAATATTAATATGGAACAAAGACTTGGTGTGAAGAATTTACTGAATTCATTTAATAGGAATTTTGTTTTGCTAGAAATCTGAATTTTTGCCGTGCAAGTAATTCTGTATCATTTGTCCAGTCCCATCAGTACATTCTGAACAATCTGACCACATTTACAACAAAATAATTACATTTAAAAAAATTACTTTTTTGCCCCAAATGCCACACTATCACTTCTACTTGTATCCCCCCAAATCCCTTCCTTCTTGCTTTAACTGGAAGAACAGAAACCAGGGTTTCAGATTTCTATAGGATTGGTGAAATTCATCACTCTTGCTGTGTGAACCAATTAGACCTGTAGTTTTCAGTGCCCTTCTTAATGCTGACAATAACATCAATTGCTCTTTTCATTTCTGGTCAGTGGCTTTCTGACCCAGCATTCAACACAGAACTTCTATATTAATGTAGAACTTCAGCAGTTTTATTTCATTTACAGATCATAGAATCATAGAACTGCTCAGGTTGGAAAAGACCTTAAAGATCATCAAGTCCAACCACAACCTAACCATACTACCCTAACTCAAACAACCCTCCGCTAAATCATGTCCCTGACCACCACATCCAGTTTTTAAACAAATTCAGGGATGATGACTCAACCACCTCCCTGGGGAGCCTATTCCAGTGCTTAACAACTCTTTCTGTAAAGAAGCTTTTCCTGATACCAAACCTAAACTTACCCTGGTGCAACTTAAGGCCATTTCCCCTCTTCCTGTCACCTGTCACCAGTGAGAAGAGACCAACCCCACTCACGCTGTAAGCACCTTCCAGGTATTGGAAGAGAGCAACAATGTCTCCCCTCAGCCTCCTCTTCCCCAGACTAAACAGCCCCAGTTCCTTCAGTCTCTCCTCATAGAGCATATTCTCCAAGCCCTTCACTAGCCTTGTTGCCCTTCTTCGGACCTGCTCCAGCACCTCAGTGTTCTTTCTGTACTGAAGTGCCCAAAACCAAATGCAGTACTCAAGGTGAGGCCTCACCAATGCCGAGTACAGGGGCAGGATTATTTCCCTAGTCCTGCTCACCACACCAGGTGGCCTTCTTGGCCACCTGGGCATGCTGCTGGCTCATATTCAGCCAACTGTCCATAGATTTAGCANCTGTCCTTTAGGATTTGAATCCTTCCTTCTATATTGTCTTTTGTGTATGCAGATTTGAATTTGGCACTACTACTAGAAATAAATGTTGATGTTTCCATTAAACTCAAAACATACTTATTGTTTGAAGAGTTCTATAAGACACTACATAGAATCATTGAATGGCCTGGGTTGAAAAGGACCACAATGATCATCTAGTTACAACTCCCTGCTATGTGCAGGGTCGCCAACCACTAGACCAGGCTGCCCAGAGCGCCACATCCAGCCTGGCCTTGAATGCCTCCAGGGATGGGGCATCCACAACCTCCTTGGGAAACCTGTTCCAGTGTGTCACCACCCTCAGTGTGAAAAGCTTCCTCCTAATATCTCACCTACACCTCCCTTGTCTCAGTTTAAAACTATTCCCCCTTGTCCTATCACTATCCACCCTCGTAAACAGCTGTTCACCTTCCTGTTTATATGCTCCCTTCAAGTACTGGAAGGCCACAAGGAGGTTTCCCCGGAGCCTTCTCTTCTCCAAGCTAAACAAGCCCAGTTCCCTCAATCTTTCCTCATAGGAGAGGTGCTCCAGCACTCTGATCATCTTAGTGCCCCTCCTCTGGACCCGTTCCAAGAGCTCCATGTCCTTCCTGTACTGAGAGCCCCAGGCCTGGACGCAGTACTCCAGATGAGGCCGCACAAGAGCTGAGTAGAGGGGGACAATCACCTCCCTCTCCCTGCTGGCCACCCCTTTTTTAATGGGGCCCAGAACACAGCTGGCCTTCCGGGCTGCAAGTGCACACAGATGGCTCATGTCCAGCTTCTCATCTACCAGGACCCCCAAGTCCTTCTCCACAGGGCTGCTCTCAAGAAGATCTTCCCCCAGTTTGTATAAATACCCAGGATTGCCTTGACTCAAGTGCAGCACCCTGCACTTGGCCTTATTGAACTTCATTACGTTTTCACGGGCCCACTTCTCCAGCCTGACCAGGTCCCTCTGGATGGCTTCCCTTCCTTCCAATGTATCGACTGCACCACTCAGCTTGGTGTCATCTGCGAACTTGCTGAGGGTGCACTTGATGCCATTGATGTCATTGATGAAGATGTTGAAGAGCACCAGTCCCAAGACTGACCCCTGAGGGACACCACTTGTGACTGGCCTCCACCCTGCCACAGAACCATTAATCATAACCCCGTATATTTTGGGAGGGGAATTCCCAGAAGAGAAGGCAAACAACAAAATAAGGGAGAAAAGTCTAGAAAAAAAGTCTGGTAGTATCCTGGTGGCATATTTTGGGTCAAATGCTTCCTGAAAAATGCTGATCAATGTCAGTAAAGAAGCTCCCTCTTACTTGATTTCAGTAATTCACAGAGGTAAAACTTCATATATCCTTTTTACTTAACTAGAATCACATCAGAGATACCTGCTTTTTATCAACAATTTTTCTTCACTGAAACAATCCACAGATAATGTGACCAGACTTTTTTTTTTAATGTAGAAAACAATCCTGTGAGTTGTCGCATCCTCCCTTTGTTAGGTTGCACTGGCTGAGACCCTTTATTCTCACTTCTGTGCTAGAAACATGTAATCGGAAGAGATACAAGTTTTGTCCAAAAAAAAAAAATAAAAAAAAAAAATTTGCATCTCAAAGGCACATTCTAGTAATGTGAAAACAATCTTTATACTCTTAAGGCTGTTTCACATACCCCAGGAATTTAGTTGCTTTCTCTCACAATTGTAATACTGTAAAATCATGACAAATGCAATTTGTATAGCAATGTTATCTGACACTGGAAGTAGAATTTTCAGTTGTATTCCAGGTTATGTTCAGTTACCTTTCCAGTTCTAGAAAAACTGAATTTCTGTTACCTACTGAAAAAGCTTATTTTCCCAGCACAATATTGTGAAGAGCTTTTTGACAGATGGCATGAAATTTCTTTTAGGATTTACTATGTAATATAAAGAGATATACTCAATGCATTTTGTGAAATGATTTTTTTGCCGGATAGCTTTTACAAAAAAAAAAAAAAAAAAAAAAAAAAACAGCTTAATGTTACTTCAGGAATCTCTGCTGGTAGGAACTGCCCCACCAGCTCATCAGCTAAGTTCACTTTCATAAATGCTATCAAGAATGATGCAGTCCTGCACACTCAGACACAACAATCTTATACTAACACATAATCAACCACTCCACATACAGTTTTAGTAAATAAGCCAGTGACCTTATATAAATAGTTGTCCAAGGCAGGACTACAAAAAGCGGCCCTATAATGGAGAAAGAAGGTTTGAGCAGAGTTGTGATGCATATAGTTCTGATGCAATAGATACGCCATGCAGCACTGTATGAACTTGCAAGTTCTCTCAGGCCATCACAATCTCTGGTCTCAATGAGCTGCAAGGAGAGGGTTTAGAAGCAGGCAGTTTCCAATGAAACTTCTATATTTCAAATGAATGCATCAACCCTTCTCAAATAGAAGGAGCATATCAGAATATAAAGTAAAATCCAATTCACATACCAATCCACATATTTAGAACTGATGCCTCATCAGGTACAAAGTACGTTCAGGTATGTGTGTCTGTGAAAGCACACTTGCGTTATCCATATGTGAATTTCATCCAGGTAAGTTTAGGGTCTTAGCATCTTTCAGAAGGAAGTACAGAAGAAAATATATGTACATTTGAGAGGAGAGGGAAAAAATATTTGCTCATTTCTACATAGAAGCATTTCATAGGTCTATTACTTTTGGGTTGTCATTTCTGGGATTTACCCAAAATTCAAGGTTTCAGAGGAAAATAATATTTCCTATTGCCTCAAAAGTGATTTTAAAACAGTGTATTTTACAATCAATCCTAAAAATATATTTTTAAATTGGAATCTGATATTTCATGTGAATCTTGATTTTCTCTACAATATTTTAACTTATGCATTTTTCAGTATGTAATCCCAGTACAACTACTTCCCTGATGGAAAGATATCATGATTGACCAGCCCCTTGACACTTTAGGAAGAAAAAACGCCTTCAGATGCTTACTTTTTACTTCAACAGATCAGAGCCATGACCTCCACAATATACCTTTAGTCTACTAGACATAGAAGTATCTTTTTGAAACTACACTAGGTGCCTAGGTGATTTTTTTTATTTACAAAGATAAAAAACAATAATTTTGTAATCCTTCAAACATAGTAGGTCACTTTGTATTTCTTCTGATTTCATTCTAGCTTTTTAAGTCATCACAGTCTTCACAAAACCGCAAACTACTAGCACACTTTCCAAATTTCAAATTCTGCCCTAACTCTATTAAAATTACCATGTTATTTCAAATCTTGGTATCTATTATAGTTTAACCTGACAGGGAGCTGAGCACCATAAGCTGTTTTCTCACTCCAGTGGGATGGAAGGAAGAATCAGAAAAAGGTAAACTTGTGCATTGAGGTTAAGACTGTTTAAAAGGACAGAAAAGGAAGAGAAAATAAGAGTACACAAAACAAGTAATACACAGTGCAGTTGCTCACCTCTCACCAACTGATGCCCAGCCAGCACTCAAGCAGCAGTAGTCCTCCCTGCCAACTAGCCCTCTCTTTCATTTGTCCAGCATGACATCATATAGTAGTATAGAAGACCCTTTGACCGGTTTGGGTCAGCCATCCTGGTTCTGTACCCTCCCAGATCCTGGTATACTCCCAGCTTCCAGCTGGCAAGGAGAAGCTGAAAAGTTCTGAACTTAGTAATCACTGCCCTGAAAAACTAAAACATCAGTGTACTATCAACATTATCCTCATCCTGAATCCAAAACACAGCACCATACTAGCTGTAGGAAAAAAGCAAACCCTTTTCCAGCCAAAACCAGGACAGCATCCTTTACTTTGATCCTCTACCTAGTTCCTTAGCACATTATTCATCTTTTTAGCAACACTTACTATGACACTTTACCATAAACCTCTATATTTTTTTAGATGTGCAGTTGAACTAATTCAAAAGTAATTTTCATTTCCCAATTATATTTCATTTTAACACTGATTAAAACTTCCGTTTGAGACAAATAACAATATACAGAAATAACAAAATAACAGAAGTCTTCAAATGTTTGTATTTAAATTCCTACATAAAAGCAGAAAAAGCTACTGGATCCTCCATGGGGGAACTGCTGTTAGTGTTCCCAGAGTTTGATTGGTATTCATTTTGAGTAACTGCTTACTAAGAGGAGCAATGTGGTTTGCATGCAAAGGAAAACTGCTTATCTGCAGGGTTAAACAGAAATAATTTTGGCAACTATTCTGAGTAACGCATTTATGCAGGTATTACTGACCTAAGTGAAAACAAACAAGGAAGGAAGAATATTATATATANNTAAAAGAAATGAAGGATACATATATATAATATATACAAAGGCTGTTCTGAAAGTAACGCCTCCTATTTTATTATGTTGGCGCACAACATCAGAGACAGATGTTAGCAGTAAAGGTTGAACCTTCCCACTAATATTCCGTTACATTTCATTGCCATATAACAGATAGTAGGAGAGGGTTCAGCATGAAGGATATTGTTCATTGCTGGTGAATACACATAGCTAACAGTGGTGAATGTGTTGAAAATTAGTGATTTGTAGCTGAGAATTTGCTTTATTAAGTAATGCTACTGTCCTCTTTGTATCTACTGTTTTTCCCTGCTAACAAATATGGAGACATTACTTTCGGAGTGACATATGTACATATATAATTTCCTAGATATTTCCTTTTAACTCAGGTTTGAAAACACTTTTTCCATCTTGGTCTGGCATTTTGACAAGCCACCAGATTTCTGTCATGTTGTTGTTGTCTTTCAATCTGTTATTTCCACTTAGAAAAAGGACTAGCACTCATCACTGAACCTTACTATTTTCCTGGAGTGTATCTTGAGCATAAGTATGAGAATCATACAACATCTTGGGACCTTAGCCATTTAAAAAACATAGATAGAAACTGCAAGTGTAATGTCATATCATGGTTATCCTTAGATATAGAGCCATGCATATGAACAAGCCAGTATATCTGTAATCACAGCTGGAAAAATACTATTCAAATATTTTCAAATATTTTAGACATTTTGTCAGTTTATGTATAGGACTACACGCATTCCTAGTTACATTGAAAGCCTATGATTGAAAAAGCCTGTTCTGCAGCTTCTGCTGACTACACTGGGGAAGCAGCCTAAGATCCACTTCAGAGTAGGGGAATAATATATTAAAACTCTCTTGGCAGAAGTGTTGTGGAAACCACAGGCAGGCAGACCACAAGGATCTGCATGACACTTTGATTCTGCCCACTGGTTCACAACATAGCTGGTTTTTTCAGTATATGCAGTATCTTGAAGAGTGGTTGGACAAACCAACGCTTGCGGTCAGCTTTCTCCATGTTGATATAATATTCTGTGACTCAGTTTTCCCACACAGAAAAAAAAAGTGGGACAAATTATTCTATATTCTACTTATCTAGTTATGAAATTGATTTGTATTTTTTGCATCACAAATGCTTTTGTAAAAAGTCTATGAAGGATTTTACTTCAAAATACGTCAAAAGAAAGAAGAGGAGACTTGTTTGTCTCAATATTCCCATAATCAGAACTATTTCAAAAACAGCACAGTAATTCATTAAGAACTGTTCATAGCATTAAAATGATTTTTATAAGAAGCAGAACAAGCCTGTACTTTCCCTTGGAAGGTTGAGAAGTCCAGTATTAAAAGGAAAGAATGGCCCTCAGGATTTTTATAAACACTGTAGTGATTAACCAGCTTTATACACCACTTAATTCAATAACATTTTATAAAGCACTCACCTCAGCCAAATCACAGCAGAATGCTAGATGTTTCAAAGATATAGCCACAGAATATTGAGCAAGTAGTAAATAATAAGCAAACATTAGTGAAGTTTATTTATTTTTTCTTTCGTTCTTTAACTTTAGGCCTGGACTTTTCTTTCTTTTTAAAAACATACTCTTAATAATCTTGATCCTCTTCCATTTCCCTGGCCCAGCTTGCAGCCCAGAAGTTCAAAGCCTTGAACAAATAAAAGCTATAGCAAGAAGAACAGTTTCCCATATTGTGTTCATTCTTTCAGTTATTTAGGCATAAGGCATGGTTTTAGTTTTCATAACACAACTCTGTAATACGTAGAGAATTAAGGATGGAAAACTAGCCTCTGTCATGAATTTGCTCTAGATAGCCAAAGTGTCATAGAGACTTACATTTAGAAGAACTTTTGATGGTTTAATTCTTCTATTTTAATGAGTTTTTACCCTTGAGATGTTACTTAAAATCTGATTTGGCATTGAATCAGAAAGTACTCTACTAATGCAGAACAATAAGAGGTTATTGTAGTAGGATTTTCCTTGATACATTTTCCTTACATAAACTTGATATGAATTTATAGTGTTGATATTTGACAGAGAATGAAAGTAAATGCATTTTTCATTTTCCTCATCTGTTTCAAGTGAATGAATCATGCCATTTTGACTAAATGCAAAGGGGGAATGGGTAAACAGGTCATGCTATTAAAAATTCAAAAAACATTTCTTGAATGGGATGTAACCTCTGATTTCAGATCATTTCAAAAAGGAACAGACTGTATATCCGGATTTGTTACGAGAGTCAACATTCAACTTTTTTGATAGTGTTTGTGAGTGAATGGACACTTATGAGCAGATGCTGAATCCCACTGTTGTATTTTCAGTTTGCCAGTTGCTACTAGTTATAGGTCTTGTCAATGGTTTTTCATTTCTTTAAGCCTGAGATTTGGAGGCTTTTTAATATCACTCCTTTTTGGATAAGATGGAAGTTAATTGAAGCCAAGTTTCTCATTCACATACTGATTTACATTTGAGAGAAACGTAAATCATAGCTAAAAGATCAAAATAAAAAAAAAAAATACTGACTCCACGTTTGGCATAGGATCATGTGGCAGTTTTGATGCCATACACACATCCAAAGAATCATAGATATTTCCATAAAATCTTCTGCGAAATTTCTACATTAGGACTAGTTAAATAATCACAGTGGGAGACTTCTATTTATTTTAGGGGGAACTCTTACTCCTACCCCTCAGTGGAGAGTTTAAAGCAAGAATCCAGCAGTAGCTTTGCTGGAAAGGAATCTTTCACAGAAAATCCCAGCACTTTTCTTTTTTTCCCTTGTTTTTAACCCAACAAAGATTTGCTGTGAAATTGTTTTGTTAAAAGTGTTTACACTTCTGACAATTGAAATGTTTAAACTTGGTAATGTTGAATCATACCATTCAGAGAAAATTGGTATATTGCAGAAATACTGTTGTTCCTCATGTATTTTTATGATTCATTTAATGATTTTTATTTTAGTCTTGATGTATCTCATTTACTGACATTAACATATGAAAACACTGTCCCGATTTTTCTCTCAACCCAATTTTTCAACACCTCTGGATTTATCTTTTTATTTCTTGCTACTGAAAATTGTAAAGATAGCACACAAATAATGCAATTTTTTAAACGATGTATTACTGTAAAGAAGTATATCCCCTTCAAAGTCTGAAGCAGTTTGAGGTGTTGGGCACCTGCTATGATAACAACATGAAGTTTTACCCTGCCACTGCTACAGCCACAGCGATGAAGATTAGAAAAGCAGAAACAGTCAGCAGATTTACTAGCATGAAAATGGCCACCACTGGACAGAGAAAGCAACCTAGTATCTGAAGAGTGCATAGGTTCAGATAAAGAGCAAACTAGAGGAAAAATAACAATGAGGGAAACAAACACATGATTGAAAAGTCTACATTGTGTATATCTAAATCTAAAGATTCCTTAAATTATTTGGCAAGTTTATTGAATACTTATTCCTCAGATAGCAGAAACTTAAGATGTGTGTAACAATTGGACAGATCAATACAATGGGAAAGGCATTATAACAAAGGTGTCATGACGAAAGGACCGGCACGATAGAAAGGTGCTATAAAGGAAGGGAAAAAGATTGATCACCCATATCAGAAGACTCTAGGTTTGCAGGGGAAAGCTTCATCAAGGAGGGGGGGGGAAATCTCCAAAAGGAGATCCTCCCCCACTGGCAGTCAGCTTTAAAAAGAGGTCTAAGAGAGGTGGAGCCAGGCTCCACCCCTTCCGGTTGCACAGGTGAATTGCCTTCACCTGCACTCTCAGGGCTGACCAGATCTTTTTCCCAGGTTCTCAATCAGTGGTTCAGGCCATGACTCAACAGTTCCCATACAGTGTGTTTGATGTATTTAATTCTGTTCTAAGCAATGACTGAAAACAGTTTATTCAAAAGTCTATGGATCTCTTCACAACTATTTCTATTTTCTGACAGTAGGAGGCATTGTATTGGCATTGCAAACTGGAATTTTAAAATGAAAAAGGACACATTTAAGTTAGAAATGTATGCCTAAACAATACAACATCTTTGCCTCTACACAGTATGCACTAATTTGTAACTCAAATACAAAATAATGAGGTTTGGCAGAGAAGCAGAGGTGACTCGCAAGTTAGACTGAAGGTTTAACCCCAGTTTCAGTCTATACACACAATAAATGAAAGGAGACTTGTCTTTGTTCCCTTTTAGTTCAATCAGTCTCGTAGGTAAGTTTTATTAATTTTATTATTTTTCACAGCTACGAAAGCTCAAATATCCTAAAGGCAGAATAAAGTGAAATTACTTCGAGGTTTTAAAACGGAATTTTGGAATGATTCATCTCCAGAAAAATTTAGAGTTCTCCACTCTAGAGGTCATCTACCAAAACAAAACAAACAAGGATTAGAATGTCTAACTAAGAGATAAGAAAATATTCCAACAGACTGAAAACACTGACCACCAGTCAAGTCTCTATTTAGTGCTATTTGAAAGTAAGAGAAAGAAGTTTTGCTGATTGCTTTTTACCTTTCATTTAGATTTTTTTTTTAATATCCAGTTGCTGTTTAGTTATTTAAATAAAATTAATTATCCAAGAATATCCAGTGTAAAAAAATGCCAAGATTCTCATTCAGTTGCAATTGGAGTCATCCCGCCTTTGTGAAACTGTCCATAAAAATTCACAAATCATTTGTTTCCTCTACAGCACCCTGCTACTTGCTGAGTAAACTGCTAATGATTGCAAGGTACTGTTTCTAGACACATAACTATCAGTAAAATAGTAGTTCTATAAAAACATCAGCAATACAGTGTTCTGAGAGAGTAGCTATGTTGAGCTAATGTAGGCTAAATAACAAATGCATTATCTTCCTTTGATTTTCTACTTCCAGAATGTGAAAAAGCATCCACCCATCAACACCCATATAATAAAAGATAATTCATGCCTGATCAAAGTGCTTTAAAAAAAAAAATAATAGAAAAACAAGAGAAACAACAACAACAAACACTGAGAAGTTTCCACCATGGCATCAACAACAGCATCTCAGAAGCTCCACAGATGCTTATGATCATAAGGTAACTTTAGGGATACTCACTGTTGGATTTTAAGTTATCTGTTAAGAATATCTTATCACTGCTTTGTTGTTATTATTATTATTATTAAATAAACGCTACTGACACAATAAAAATAAAAATACCACAAAAGCATTATAATAAATGAAGCTATCTCAGCATCTCTTCATAAGAGAGGTGCTCCAGACCTCTGATGATATTCATACCCCCTTTTCTGGACCCATGCTAACAGATCTGTGTTCTTCTTCTGGGGGCCTCAGAGCTGAACGCAGCACTGCAGATGGGGTCTCATGAGAGTGGAGTAGAAGAGGACAGTTAAGACCCTTGTCCTGCCAGACACTCTTCTTCTGGCATGTTCCACAATGCAGTTGGCTTTCTGAGCTTTAGATGCACGCTGATGGTTCATGTTGAGCTTCACATTAACAGCACACCTGAGTCCTTCTCCTCCGGGAAGTTCTCAATTCTTTCTGCACCCACCCTGCACTTATGTTTGGGATTGCCCCAATTCAAGCTGAAGACTGTGCACTTGGCCTTGTTCAGCTTTACAAGACTCACATAGGCCTACCTCTCAAAGCCTGTCAAGGTCCCTCTGGATGGTATCCCTTTCTCACAGTGTGTCTTTTAACACAAATTCAGGTGCTGCACACATTTGCACATACCTGTATAGCCACCTTTTTTTTTTTTTATAATAAGCCCTGTTTTTATGCATAAGAAAAAGAATGAAAGCTTTCTGTGTTGATAAGCAGCATTAACATGCTATGTTTGAAAAGACAAGGGTTTAGAAAACTCCAAGTGTAAAAGTCACTTACATGTGCAAACAAATACTTTTTACTCATGGCAGTGTTCAGATTACTCATCTCTGCAATACTGAGGTGCATCAAACCTGCTGATCTAAAGCACCTCTCAGTCAGAGAGGTTTTGCCTCTCAATCCAGACTTCAGTCTCACCCAAACTACAGACCTAAACTTATGTGAATTTATACTGCAGTGCTAAATGTGTAAACAGTAATAACTATTTGTGATCTATACAAAAATCTTAAATCTCATTTCACCCAGGGAAAATGCCTCATAAAACTTAGGTGGATGAAGTTGTCAGATTTTTAATTTAGATTCTATGGCCACACTGGTAACTGCACGAGTAGCCAATACCATGTAATATTCACCTTGTCTTCTGACAGCCCATATAGAAAAAACTACAAGAAGATTCTTCTCAGTTATTTGCCACCTGACCTCAAATTTCTCACTGTCTGAAAACCGTGGGCATTTTAAACGATGACATGAACATGAAGTGACTTAACAAAAAGCTACAGACTGCTAGCATACACCCAGGGAAAAATTAAAGTATACTTCATTAATGAGTAGCCATTTGAAGTGAAATTTAGAGAACTTTGTGCAACTTCAGACTGTTGAAGACTATGACAGATTGTAGACCCAAAAAATCCATAATAACCCCCCAGTTATAATTTCCATTACAACATTATAGGACCCATGAAAATATTTTTAAGCAAGTAATAACTTCTAGCCTCTCTCCAGAATTTGTTTGCTTTGTGAGTTGCAGCAAAAAAAATATGGCAAGATATTTACAAGTAAGCATTATGTTAAGAGTGTATGAATACTGAAGACAATTTTCTAATTCGCTAGTTGTTATGTGGACTTCATTTAATTTCATCCTCACTACAAAATACTCTATACAAGAGAAATCAGATTCAGATTATACTTAAGCTAACCTTATTCTCAACGTCACACTTCTAACACGAGATGAAGAGATCACAGGTATCTCTTTGTTGCAAACAAAATATTTCATGTTAAGCCTTTGACGAGCTCAAAGACTTTATTTAAGAGCTGCATTTCTAACAAAGCCCTAATGACTTCAGGCTGCCACACCTGTTAGCTTCAAGGTAAAAAAAGCACCTATCTGCATAGAAGTTCTCAAACTTTGCTTTTCCACTTCTGCTCTACTTCTTGTGCATACAACCTTCAAACACAATCTGCAAGTTATTTAAATAAAATCTGTTTTGAAATCTTTCAACTGTAAATGATAATTAAGAAAAAGGATCTCAAATTATCATAAAATATTATTTCATAACTCTTCCCCTTGCCCCCCCCCAGGAGAAATGTTTTGCATGAACGCTACAAGATTGTCCTGCCACCTGCAGGCCCTGCAAAGAGAGAAAGTCATTCTTCACCAAGCATAAGAATCAGTCTGCTTTTGTCATAATTATTTAAATACTTCTGGTTTGTAGCATAATGCCCTCAAAAGGGCTCAGATTGGAGAGAGATGGTTAAGTTAGAGAGTAAATAACAAAATTACTTAAGTATTCTGAAGTATGGAGGAGGCTGCACATATCTAAGACCCATCAGCATCTCCCTTCAGAAGCCCTACACAAGTCCCATGAGTTTCTACAGATGCCTGCGCACACTCCAGTTGTCACTCTACAGAAGTAGGAAAATCTAGTCCAAAGTAGCAGGTCTGTAAGTCAGGGACTCACTTCATGTAATGGTAATTATCCAGGTTAAAAGTCTCATGTCATTATTTATAGAGACAGTGTGAGTCATATATTGAAGTCCTTGAGATAAACCTTGAAGATAAACACTACATTCCTATACACAAACCAGCTAACTAGCTACTATGCTGAAAACAATACTTCTCATTTTGGCTACCACAGATTTTGTACAGGTAGAGCTTCAAATCAAAATAAGGAATTGTCGGGAAATAAATAATTTATACAATCACATTAATTTCCTTCCTTTTCTCTCATTCTAGATATTCTTTCCTCTTCTGATGAGCCTCAGTAAGCCATTTCAAAGGCATTTTTCCCTTAAAATATCGTTAGTTGCAAAATGATAATTATTTTATTGAGGAACATACATCAATATTATATGATACAAGTTAACAAAACAAAACAAGGAAAAACTGAAGTACAAGAAATTATAGAGAAAAGCACAAAACACCCATTTGCATTTTGTTGACACTGACCATCACTTTCCCTGATAAAAATGAAAACTACAAGTTTTCTATGCGCCCCTGAGGAAACTAGTTTCATAGTTACAATAATATGCCATCTGTAGTTTCCTTCTTAAATGAAGATGACTTCATTGCAGAAGAGCAGTAACTTAATTCTTCACTGTGTTTTTGTGTTCTGGTTCAAGGCCAAGCTGGATGTGGCTTTGGGCAGCCTGGTCTAGTGGCTGGCAACCCTGCACATGGCAGAGGGGTTGAAACTAGATGATCATTATGGTCCTTTTCAACTCAGGCCATTCTATGAATAATAAAGCAGGCCTCCTGCAGTGGTCATCCTGCTTTATAAAGGTTTAAGACTAAGATTTGCACAGCTATATGTGTGTGCATTTATGTACATACACATATATATGGCCCAAGGTAAAGCCATATACTAGCTGCTTAGGAGGAAGCACAGTTTGTCAAACTAGCATAACAGAGGTTGAGAGTAGGAACAGATAAGTAGAGTGAGATGGGAAATGGAAAAAAAATCCCCAATTTGAGCAATCTCAGTGTGCAACACATCCAGTTGTAACTGCACAGGTAATAATAAAATGTGAGAGGGAATACAAAGTATTTCAGAAAAAGTAAGGCCAACCCTAGAAAGCATAACAGTTTTGTTTCTAATGTAGAGCTGCCTTCCTCTAATCAAAGCTGTATATTTATGCAAACAAAATATTCTCCAACCATTTTATATTCACAATTGCAGTAATACAATCTAGTAATTGGTCAAGTATGAGCCATAAAATATTCAGTAAGTAGTTCCACTGTAATTTGTAAGTACTCACATTTAATAATACTGTTTTCTTCATTTATGATTGGACAAAGATGTACTTCCACAGTTATCAGTACTACACTAATGGAAATGTAATTTACCAAAACAATTTAAATATATCATCCAGCTCCTGACTATAGCCTTGTAAATTATAATGTTAGAAGCAATCTTATCTGTGCCTTTTCTTTGGACACAGTATGTCTAAAGAGATTGCTAAAAGGTAGTGAGCAGAGTGGGAAGCAGCCATTTTCCTCACACCACCCATCAATAGGCATGACCAAGACATCCACAAAAGCTTTAATTCTGCTGCTACTTGCATGGAATGGAGATGTTATTTCCTCGTTTCCTGAGCAAGTCTGTGTGTGTGTGGAGAGTCCTTGGCTTCCATCTTGTTGGGTTAGGCCAGGCCTGGCCACATCGCCATAGCCATTAATTTGTTCTGGCCACTGCAGTGGAAGCTCCCTGCTCTCGTGGGAAAAGGGTCCCCTTCTCAGCCATGGCACCACTGCACCTCTGACTGGAAGGCCTGAGACCATGCTCATGAGGCCTGCTGCCAACACCTGGCCCACAGAACTAAAAAGCTCCCAAAAATGCTTCAGAAGAGCCAGGAGATTGTTCTAAAGGACAAATCCCATCAAAATGTAGGGTTTACTGGCCTATAGAATTCAGCACCAGGGCCATGGCTTGCAGCTTTCTCTTGCAAATAAGCTGATATTTTACAACCTGTTAAAAGGTTGCTAACCTGTGCCTGTCAGTGCTCAAGGCATTTGGACAATGCCATCATTAACTTGTGTTAACTTTCTGTTAGCCTTAAAATGGTTAGGCAGTTCAATTAGAGCTATTTGTTGGCCCCATCCCATTGAACTATTCTATCATTTATGAAGTTCTAGTTTTAAAGCTCATACTAGTATTTTCATTTACACTAGTAAGTAAACCTGAACTTTCAAAGCAAGATGTTACCTTTTTGACACCATATGCTTGAATTTCAATTAATGTCATGTGAGTCAGAGCATACTTCTACTTTTTTTTTTTTTTTTTTTACTTTTCTTTCCCCTTGTCAGTTATAAAAAGGTACTGATGAACTGTGAGACACCACAATGTGTATAGTTTTACTCAAATTTCAGTTTCAGAGCATTCATTTTAACTGCACAATTCTCCAACAAATTTCACCTTCCAGAATTTATGACTGAACTTCAATATGAGAATGCATCCTAAAAGCACACGAATCAAATGACTGAACCCCAGAGAAAACACCAGTTAAATGCTTGAATTTGTCCTGTTGAGTGGAAATAAAACTAACTCAGTAAGAGACGGAAAGTTTTATTTTGAGAAAAAGAGACTTCACAGCTAATGAACAATGCAGTCCATGATCTTGCCCACTCCCTAGTCCAGATACAGTAAAGAAAAGACAATGGACACTGAACATGATATTCTCAGGATTGCAAAAATAAGACATCAGTAAACATCTAAGTGAAATATAGCTGGAATATTAAAAACATTAAATTTTGTTAAACCAGGATCAACTTAGCCTTTTATATAAAACCAAACACAGCCTCTGCACAAGGAAAAAATGGAGACAACTGTACAGCTCGGGAGATTGCAGTCACGTCAGGGACTATATCAGGGTGTGAAGTGCTTAAGTAAAGCCCAGTAAAATCCAACTTGACTCCAAAATATCTTACTATGCAAGAATAAAAACTACTGCAACTTTGTGTTACGTAAAGCATACCCAAGTCCCATTAATAACTTGATCAATGACTACATGAGATGGTTTCAGAAAAGGGGAAAGTGTCAAAGTCATGTAGGTTTATTATTCTGTCAAAGATCTAATAATGAGAAAAGCATGGATTCTGCAAGATAGAAATTGCCCCATGATCTTTATGGTACTTGAAAGTTTCACCATCATGTTGTACAACCTGCAAAGTGTTCAGGTTAGTATATTTAGAGTTTATTTTTAGTAGTAAACGTATACGTACGTTGTAGGTAGAACCTTTATTGGAGATGCATATAGTGTTGAAGAGTTATGTGAAAAAACTAAAAATCAAATACTAAAATGTTCTATGAAAATCAAATCAATTAAATAAAACTAAATGAAAAATAAGACAGTTTTCTCTAGTGTTGTAACCATATTCCAGCAGTTTAATGACAAATGAATAAGTTTTCCTTCTTATGTTTTCTACATACAATTTAGTAATACTTATCCATAAAGGACAGAGCATACATTATACATCAAGAAAATAAGAGTACTTCCATGTAAAATAATGAGCAGTGAAAAATATTGAGTTTTGTAACAGAAAGTTCTATTATTTCTTCGTTTCAACGTAAATAGATTTTTTTGTTCTAGAGTACTTTCATATCTCCATAGAATCTTCCTTCAGAAGCCCTCTCAATTCACAACTAATGTCGAAGAATAAAAATTGCTATTTTGTGTAGCAGTCCACAAGTACATCTATAAATCAAGACCTATGCAAGCAAAATTAGAAATTTTCACTTCAGCATGAAATAGTAGTAAATTGGGTAAAATCCAATTTAGACAAAGTGTAAGTAGATTTCAAATACAAGTACAATGCTTTGTGAACTGCATACGTAGAACTGGCCTATGTTTAAGATTTAGAAAAAATAAAATTAAAAAAATTAACTTAGAGCTGATTATCTTCCAGTTAAAGAATCCGAAAATCTTACATATTTGGGATAATAATTTAAAAAGGACAGTTTGAACAGCAATATACATATTCTGAAACAACTCAAGCTTTGTAGTCATCACTACTCAAAAATAAAGTATCTTTCCTATTATAACTTCTCTGTTAAAGTCTGTCTTAAAAAAATAAGAAAAGCATCTGCCTTTAATCTTTCTATTGCCATAAAGAGAACCCATTGTATACCTTAAACATTAGAAATAAAATAAAGAAAAAATTTTCTCAAAGAATCTACATCAAAACTTGAAAGTGAAAACAAGTTACAATTGCCAGCAGTTGTCTTGAGTTTATTTGTATTGTTTTCTGTGTGTGCATGGTGGCATAAAAATACCAAAAATATTGATATTTTACACACTGCATCTCTAGAAATGGAGTTCCCACCTACTGGAATGGAATAAAGAGATGGTCTTTCTCACTTCCTGCATATTATTATTGCTTACCTTCTCAAGACAACAAAAAGTATGTGCTTTAAAAAAATAAAAATAACTAATTCCCACAGTCAGACAAGAAGAGTCAAAGTGCTAATAAATTGCACGTTTTGCAATCTGTCCAAAATAGACATTTTAAAATGCCAATATGTACTAAAATACTAAACTAGGAAGAGCATGAACTCAAGCTTGCTACGACTAATGATCTAAAATTGCCCACTGAGTAAATAGGGCAATACTGCTGAGTCAATATAGTGCTTGTAGAGTAAATAACACATCCTCCTCACTTACTCAACATTATAGAGCTCAGAAAAAAACTGCCCTGTAAACCAAAGAAAGTCAGTTTAAGACATACTGGCTTACAGATGATAGCTATTGTCAGCTCCATCTAAGGCTTCTAAATTAACTCTTGATCTCTAAAATGATTTAAAACAATCCTTTATGAGTTCCTTTGAAAGTACTTTCCCCTCCTCCTGAGGGAGTTTAAAACTGCCTTATAAAATGATTAAAAAAAACCAAAAAACAGAACCACCAACCACCTTTACATCAAGCAGGAACAAATAATCAGAAAACAAGATATAATAAGAAAGACACATTAGTCATTACAGGAGGATTTTCTCTTTCAAAAAGACTAGCACTCACTTTCTAATTAAGTGACACTGTTTCATCTTCAGGGAGTTCTACATGCTAGCAGAGAGTGTTTCTGTGAACATTGGTGCCTCCAGGTTAATATGGCCACTTATCTGGAAGACTTACAACCTTCTGCCTACCAAACATCCACTCAAGTTTTCCTCACTTACACCCCCTCTCTCATCTCTTCCCCTTCCTTCTGAAGGACAGCAGGCGTGCATTCTCCTTCATCAGACTAACTCCTGGTGGAATAGATCATACCTGGAGTTAAGGCATGGAAAACACTCCAATTAAGTTCTGTGTGAATTAATTGCTCTCAAAGGCATATTCTTATAACCTTTGCTACCACTACAAACTAAGATGTGGATCAACTAAGAGTCACTGACAATGTTTTGCAAAGATCAGTGATGCCATGAACACACTATACCAGGTCTATTTAATCTCAAATACAGACAAAAGGGATGGAAGATAAATAAGAGTAGTTGCACATAGTATCACAAAGATTTCCATGTGCAAGTATAGTCATGTTGAGCTTGCTTTTACCTAAGCATTGTCACATATTTCTTGCAAGAAATCTAATTGTTGAGGGGACATTAATCACTATGGGATGATATCCAATATTTTTTGAAACAGAAGAAAAAAGCTCAGAGGCAGAACGACTAGTTATAGTAATGACTGTTGAGTTCAAGTGGAATTTTCAGAAAAACTGTATCATTTATAGAGCCTGGTTAGAAAGTAAAACTAATCAAAAAACACAGGATCTAAGAGAAATTAAGTTCTTATTCACAGTGACAAACACCTTTTTCAAATATGTTGCTGAAGTAGCAATGTCCTACAGTGCCAACAAGTACTCACATTTGTGGTCAATGACTCTATGTTGCAGTCTCAATGGCTTTATGTCCAGGCAAAGGCCAGCAAATGGTGACCCTTAGGCCTGTTTTGTGACAAGCGGCCTTCAACCTCTTGATCAACAACCTGGATAGTGGGATTGAGCGTACCCTCAGCAAGTTTGCTGATGGCACTAAGCTTAGTTGATTCAGCAGAAGGAAAGGCTGCCATCCAAAGGGACCTGGATGAGCTTGAAAAGTGGACCCACATGAACCTAATGAGGTTCAACAAGGTCAAGTGCAAGATGTTGCCCTTGGGTCAGGGCAATCCCAGATATAGCATACGAAGTGGGAGAAGAACTCACTGGGAGAAGCGCTACAGAATGACTTAGGGGTTCTAGTGGACAGAAAGCCAGACGTGAGCCAGCAGTATATACTTGTAACCTGGAAGGAGCTCTGCTGAAAAGGACCCAGGAATCCTTGTGGATGTTTGATTAAAGATAAGTCAGCAATGGACCTTGGAATGAATGAAGGCTGTTACCACCCAGTAGACTATCAAAAATAGGTTGACAAACTTTAATGAATTCACCTGAAGACCACCAAGATAATGACCTTAGTGCTGGAAAAAACAAGACACATTAACCTTAAAGAGAAAAGATTCTAGTACTTCAGTACCTACAGTGAGGCTATTGAGAAAACCAATCCATGTTATTCATGATGATGTGCAGTGAGAGAGTGAGAGACAACCATAAGCTGAAATGGGGGTCATTCCAACTGGGTAAAGGAGGGATAAAAAAGGCTTTCATTCCGAGGATAATGAAGCATCAGAACAGACTATCCAGAGAGGTTACAAAAGGTCTGTCCTCAAAGATTTTCCAGACCTTGGACAGAATGGTCTGAATTGAATGTTGACCCTGCTTTGAGCAGAAGCTTAGTTTAAAGACCTTGTGAGATCCCTTCCGACCTGAGCAATTTGGTGATTCCACATGATGCAACCAAAGACATACATAGAAGGTCCTTAGAAAGCTTAGCAAGAAAATCCTTTCCATGTAATTATTAATAAAACCTCTGTCCTGCTAATGAAGCTGTCTTCTCAAATGTCTGATAAACTGATCCCCAAAACTAATGTGACCTTTATTCTCCTATTTTTGTGGTAGTAAGTTGCTCATTTCTCTAGTATTCTTTAGTTTGAAGAAGCAATTTAGCAAAAAGCATCATTAATGTTGTATGAAGAATAGAAACATTTGAACCAGCAGCAAATAAAATCAGCAGGTTGAATTCACTGCTAACTCTTACATGCTGTGTAGCCTGGTAACTCTCAGAAAATAAACCATCTAACACAAATACATCTCCTTACTCAATAGGCCAATAAAACAACAAATAAACTAAATAAGAAAGACTTTTCAATAATACTCTCCTTGCACCTGAAATGTTATTATTATTTTTATTTTGCCTTGAGGGATGCAGAAAGGATCATATCACAGAACATCTTGAGCTGGAAGGGACCCACAAGGATCACTGAGTCCAATTCCTGGCTCCACAGAGGAACACAAAATATACATGAAACCCAGCAGGCTGGGTGCCTGGCTGATGAGAATGGAAAGTAAACGTTGAAATGCTCATTTTAACTAAAACTGATTATCACCTCTTTTTAATATTTACCTCCAACTGCTAGAACTTTTTTATCTAAAGCTGCTTAGAAAATTGCACAGATCAATGCCTCATCTACAGAATTCCTCAGAACATGTTAAGAACAAGATAATATACTCCAGCTTATTCAGATGCAAAAATACCAAGGATGTTCTCAAACAGTAATAATTAGGAATAGTTCACATCAGTGCTATCTAAAATGTACCAAATTTCTTGTGTTTTCCATATACCTTAAGGTTAATTATATGAGATAAACATTGAGTCATGCAATTACAAGTTCGGAAATAAAAAATACATAGATACTATCTGCAACCAGTAATTTACCATGGAAAACAGTAAGACTCACAGAAGTATAAATAAACGCCCATTTACTTAAAATATCCTCCTTTTTCTTACTTTTCCCAGAAATCCCACATTTTTTTTTCCAAGAAATAATCTAAAGGGATCTTGTCATCTCTGGGCAGAGGGATAGAACTCTTCTCTGCAACTGGATGAACAGTATTCGCATTAGAAATCAAGACAACATTTACCTGGCTGATATATGATACCTGGCTTATACAGAGACTGAAGAACAGTTGAAAGACGAAAAAATACCACCACATTTGCTTGGTGTTGTGAGGATAGGGGAAAGATACATATAAAAACGAAAAATCATTCCTGAACTAGTGTTACCATTTCTAACATTAAAAACTCTTTACTTCCTTGTAATAAGAATGGTTACCAGGAAGTAAAGAGATTTAGCTGCTTCTCAAACACCACTTGCTCCTTTTCTTAGAAAGAATAAAAGGCCTGGAGTCAACTTGGCACATCAGCATGAAATCAACTGGGCTGCCCATACACTTAAAATTAGACAATTACTTAAATATTGCTACAGTAGACTCCAACGAAGGTAAAAGTGAGCACAAAAGTCTCACTTTCGCAACACACTTGGTTACGTAGACCTAAATAACATTTGTTTCTTAGGCTGGGGTGCTACTTAGAAAAAAAAAATCTTCCCTAGATATCTCTTGTGAAAACTACAAGAATTGTATTTTTCTATGCAGTATTTATTACCCATACTTCTGCTGGGCAAATAGTGAAGAGAACTGATTTTTCAGTAAGCCTTATCAAAAGATAATTAAAAACTTAGCACCAAAACCAAGAACATAATCGCACTGATTAAACAGAAAAATCATTCTAATAATAGCCTGATACACTCATGATTGTGACTTCTTCCGTACGAAGCAGTGAAAAACCAAGATCAGTTAACAAGAGGAGATAAAAAATAAAGAGTTTGGAGCATGGCTGCAAGGTAAATAAGTATACAGATGTTATCCAGTATACAGAAGAGTTAGGCTTGTAAGATTACCGCATTGGAAAGGATAATTGGATATAAATGAAAGGTGCTCACTGGTGTTGTAGGCTCACGAAAGATCTCCACAAGGAACAGACTCCAGAAAGAGATCCTTCCTCAGTGGCAGTCAGCCCTTAAATGGGGTCTAGGAGAGGTGGAGCCTGGCTCCACCCCTTCCAGGCACACAGGTGAATTGCCTTCACCTGTGCTTTCATGGCTGACTCAGCACTTGCCTCAGGTGGTTAATCAGAGGTTCAGGCCGTGATTCAACAGTTCCCATACAATGGCCAATATAGGCAAAACTATAATTTAGTTCTGGAAGACAGATTTGGAAGTCCCTATCAGATGTAGGCTCATTTTTCAACCACCAAAGAATGCAGGTGTTAGGTGCAAGGTATCGCCAAGCAAAACTAACTCTAACCTCACAGTATTAAGATCAACAATGATGGTAGATAAAAATCACATTTAATGTAGTTTAACTCTATTCTTGATCCATCTGGAACTCTGCTAGCAATTTTCTTATATTGTAAATTTTTTATATATAATTGAAAGTCTGAGGAGGAGGTTTGAGCAAAGTATTTTGTGAGGACAGATTTCAGCAGAGCATAATTGGATTTCACCTAACCAAAAGGCTTTATTAAACATTGGTACACACGCAAAACAGCTCAAGGAACAGGTATTTAGTAGTAAATGCTAGCAACTTGGTTTCAACATGAAAGGAAACCTTACAGTGTTGGACAATCTTTGTTTTCTACATATTTAGAAAAATGTAATCGCTATCTGATGAATCAAGAGAGCTAGGCTGAAAGAGTACTGGTTTGAATTCCAAAGCACATTCTTAGCCCTTCACTATCCTCCCGTGCAGACATAATACCAGGTCTAGATAAAAGCCTTCAACTCACAGGTTGCAACATTGGCCCAAAGGAAGAAAGCAGTACCAAACTGACTCAAATGATTGAGATGGACTTACACACAAAAAAAACAAAAACAAAAACAAAAACAAAAAACTAAAACCAAAACAACACAAAGGAAAACAAAGCCAAACCAAACCAAAAAACCTGAAAAGACATTACCTTGCGCTATGGGAAATCTCAAAAGCACATAACAACTAACCAGGTGCTGGTGGCTGCTGCACTAAGTGATTGTTGCAACAGTGTGTAGTAGTACTAACAGCACACTTTTCCAAGAAATAAACGCTAGCAGTTTTTCAAACTGTAAACTAGGATGGAGACGTTTCTTTAGTGAGAAAGGCTCAACAGTCATCAGCATCAAATCACAAGCTACCCTGTCACCCACTGGTTATGAGGAAAAGGAGGGCAAAGAGATGTGGAATTGCTTGAAGGAAAGGCAATATGTGGGGCGCAGTTTCCTATTCTCTCTGCTTTTTCTCTCTGCTTGATGTTTCACACCCAAAGCACTGGAGTACAGCCAAATACTGTTAAAAATAAATAAATGAAGAACAGCAGTAGTGGGGGATACTTAAGACATCCAAAGAAGGAGATGCATCCTGGGCTTAAGGCAAAAGAAAATCCCTCCATGTTTACCATGACGATTTGCCCTGAGCAGAGCATTCTTCTCTCAGAAACANAAAAAAAAAAACAAAAAAAAACCAGTAAGCTAGATATTAGTAAGTTCACTTCAAGAAGCAGTTTGGACTCAGTCCTGTACACCTTTAAGTATGTATAACAAAGTCAAGCATTTTTGTTCACAGATCATAGTAGGCACCTTCAGTAGAGTTGATGTCCATTTATACTTACATGTATACAATACGGATAACATAAAGTTATACATGGGATAAAAAAATGGGTTTCACATAATGAACTGAGGCCCAGAGATATCCTAATTTATTTATTTATTTTTTATTCCAGGACTTGCCTCCCTCTGCAGCCTTCACCAAAGGACTTATCTCTCATACAGAGAAAACAAAACAAAACAAAATAAAAAAAAACAGCATCTGGGAATTAAACTCACCATAAATAAGTTGTGACGATACTCATATAAATAAGCTGACTCAGAGATGCATCCATATTACACCTTCCTCCCTTCTGCACTCACATAAGCTGTGTCCTCACAGAGAAGTCACCACAAAAACCACTGAGCTTTATTCCAAAAAAGCCTCCTTTACTGTTCTGCAAAGCAGAAATCATTTTCAAGGGCTCAGTGAAAAACCAATGCATACCATTTGTTGGGTTTCTATCACATTGCCCAGTCACAGCACAGCAGCCACTTCTTAACTGAGCTCTTACTTTCAGACAAGAGCTGAAAATAACTTCTAGCAGGGAGGTGCCCTCAGAGAGAGCTTTCCACTGCATCAGGTGGAAGACAAATCCCAGCTGCTGTGATTTTAACAATTATTGAAAATTTGCATGTTATTATGAATACTGTTCTGTTCTACAATGAGCAAATCATGCTTACGTTCTCTGATTGTGAAGTGAATAAATTCCTGTAGCAGTGATGCAAACAGGAATGGTACAAAGTAATTTTACACTAAGTAACACTCATCACAATACCGTTAACATAAATGACAGCATTCAAGTCCCTTGTTAATTACCTGACTGTAAAACTTTAAGAGCTTTAAGTTGACAAGCGTACTCAATGGAACAAATGTAATTAATTCCCTAGGAAGGAAAAATAAATGATACTTTAAAAAATGTATTGTACTTCTATATAATGATGCAAATGATGTTTTTCAAATGCCTGCTTCTTCTTTCACATCCCCTCATAGAATAGAAAACAATCTGAAAGAGTTAAAGTAATGTTTAAGCAGTGGACATAACTGTAGAAGCTATTTCGCTAAAGAGAGACCAATTTATATTACCACTAATCAATCTTACAAAATGCTAAAAAACATAACAGAACAGAAATGGAAAAACAACAAAAAAGGATGGTATACTAGATATTCTCATATGGTTTTTATCTTTAATGAACAAGAGATGAAGATTCAACTTTAAAACCCATTGTTGTTGTTTTGTTGTTTTTTTAACTATATTTTATTTTGAAGTAACAAGACGCAACAAGATACTTCCAAGAAGCTAGTGGAAATGGAACTCATTCAATCAGCAGTATTTTTAGAGAGCCTGTGAGAAAAACAGAAGGCAATGCATGCTGTTAGCAAACTAGTGACACAGGATTTTCTTTTAAATAGCAACTGGTTATCTGAATATATTAAGTAGGCTATTAATGGCTAAGTTTCCCATAATAGAAGCAAACCTCATCGTTTGCCACGTCTTTTTTTCAGGACAAATGAAAAAAAAAAAAAGGGTCAGTTCTAACTTTTTATTTAATGAAATAGGACAGAAAGAAATCCTGCATGTCTTAGGAGAAAACACTATTGTCATTTTTTCCTCCTCTTTCATACTTTCCTCTCCTGCCTCATACTTTATGTTGGCAAATGAAGTTAAGAAAAGCTCCTACTCCTCTCTCTTCTCTAGTGTCTCCAGAGAAGTCTGACTTTTCATGAGCCTCATCACAAGGAGTAGAACAGGTTATCTTCTTTTTTCATCCTAAGCATTCATACCATTTATATTTTCAAGAAATGTTCAACAGAGCTTGGAAAAACTCACTGGGTTTTTCAGTTTACATCCACCAAGAATACATTATCAATCATTACTATGTTATCATGGAAGTAAGCTCTCAAGTCCTGATACTCTAATGCTCCTCACTTCCCAGTTGTCTTTACTAGCAAGCCAACCAGCTCATGCTGAGACAAGTTTTTCTCAGGGGAATACTCTCTGTATGCAATTTGGACAAGATTACACGTCATTTGACCCCTCTCCACTTGGAACATTTTTCCAACACTTTCCCAGTGAGCTCTGTGCCTTCAAACACTCTTCATGCACCCTTATACTAAATCCCATAGCATGTAACACCTGCCCTTGTTCTCTCGCTATAAATACACAACTTTAGCAGACTGCACATTATTTCAGTTAGTCTACATCAGCCCTACTCCCCAAAAAAACAAACAAATACCAGAAATAATCTTTATGACAAAGGGATACAAAGACCCCCCATACTGTTCACTTTTCTGTAGAACTAGTGAAAACAAAAGGCACTATCACTATTAGTCAAAGACAAAAGTAATAGCTGAAAGTTCACTTCATAAATTACTAGCAGACAAGAAAAACCCCTACTCCATATCCCACATATAGTAATTATTTACTCTAACTTTTTCATACTCAAAGAAGCAAACATTAAGGATGAACTGTGAGTAGTTATAAGGCAATACATAACCTGTCTGAATCACTCAGTTGCTCCTAACAAGATATTTCAATACATGGGTTATCTAAAACTCATAGCAATTTGCAGGAGGTGATACTGGTTTGGAGTGACAGCTGGATTCACAAAAGCTTTGTTTCATCTTGATGTTATTTTAACCATAATGTTTGCTGGTAGATGGAACAAGACAAAGACGCTGATGAATGCGAAGAGCAAACAGAGAATGATCCCTCCTTTGCCTTTGCATCTCTTTCCTCAGGCTGTTCTTCTGACACATTGTGTTTTAAACATCAAAGGCTCTTTCTATGCCTGCAATGACAATTTTGAGACAGAAAATATAAAACTAGCACTAGCAGAATGTAAGGAATATTTTTGCCCTTCTTTTGCATATTTTCTCCTGAGTTTTCACATATACCAATGTTGTGTGTCATGAAGCACTATATTGAATGTCACAGTGCATGACAGAGTTATATACTTTTCATATTTTGAAAGTTACTCTGCCTGTGGCATGAAATCGTTGGGTTTTTTTTAATCAACACACATCTAATAGAAATTTGGAATAAAGATGGTTATTCATACAGAATGCTGCAAACAGTGTACATATCCTGATACACAGTGATTCAGCATGATGATTGGTGTTGAGAAAGTATAGTTAAATTATTCTAGCTGGAAGCCAGGGTTTAGGACTCCTGGATTTTTTTGCTAGCTGTGCAACTGATTATTTTGTGACCAAAATCTACAGTACTTCATTATACTGCAAAGAATTGTGCAGTGTAAATAACAGTTATAGCACAACTTCTGACCCGAGGTGAAAGCATATTCATCAGGATGAATATGACAATGAAAATTTGCTAACTAAAAAAAGAAAAAGTAGTTAAAGACATAAAAGTTCAGGTTGTGTGAAGTGACCTGGGCTTATTGTTCCTGAAGGGAGTCTTCTGATTCATGCCCCTGGCATTTGGAAATCTATACTAGTAGTTTTTCATAGAATAATTCAGGGTAAAAGAGGCCTCAGCAGGTCATCTTGTCCAATCTCCTGCTCAAAGCAAGGTCAGCCATTCTTAAATCCTTATAAAAAGCTATTTATCATTCTCTCACAGTTAGGTTATCAAGAACATTATGAATTGTTTAGTAACCTGATTACAACGATGAATTAATCATGCCTGAATTTTGCTAACCCAATTATAGTCCCCTCAAAGAACTCAGCAGATATTTGGATCCACATTACAGTTGCTAGTGATATAGAGCAATTCATAACATTATGAAGATGAAGGCAGTGCAATTTATTCAGTGCTGATATTGCTAGTGGTGTAGACACACATTCTCCGTTTTGGAGCCAAAGAGTTTAGCACTGTGTATTAAGTGAGAATGCTTAAACTGGGTCTTCTACAGACAGGGAGTGCAACCAGCCAATAGAAACATGGAGCACTACCACAGGTGTCAGAGTGACGGTGCACTTCATCAGCAGAAGTGCTAATTAGTAGTTCATGACAGGGACATGAGTTGCAAACAGCAGAAGTGGAGACAGCTACTTTTTAATCAAGAGCTGTTTGACAGCAGCTTTGCCCAGAGAAATGGACAACCTCTGAGGCTATATCCCCTCCATGCACTTTAGGCAAGATACAGAACAGGTGACAGAGAAGAAAGATAAAAATGAACTTGGTGCATGTATGTGCAAGATACAGTTTTGTGCACATTAGAGGAAATAAAATACATTGCATAAGTTTCAGGAAGCAGTCAGTATACTTTAGCTTGTTTAGCCTCATAAAGCTTCCCAAAAGCACGTGGAGTAATTCCAGTATCTCCGGACAGACAGACTACCACAGACATTTTTGGAGGATTTTTTGTCATATTTAGCCTTGTTGGCTTATTTCTTTACTCTTCCCTCTCTCTCAGATGTAGCCCTCATTTAACTCTTCTCCACTTACAAGTCTATACTTGCAGTGAAAATAGCAACTATGGGAGTCTTGACTTCAGAGAAAATACATCTCATGTAATATACCTTTATTTATCAGTGTTTTAAGTGATTTGTAATTCAAAATAAAGTCACAGCAAGCTACTGTTTTGCTTCTGCTCCTGAGGTGTTTGCTATTAACCAAAGAATAATGTTCTAATGCCATCCCATTCCTAAATTCAAGGTTGTGTGAAATGAGCAGACAGGCACATGTGCTGCACTCCAATACATATATTATGTTGCCTTTCACCCCAGGTTTAAGAAGGCTACTTTCAAAATCCTCTTAATATTTATGTTATTAAATATCTATCTTTAAAGTTTGTAAGATGCACTCTCTTTCCAATCACAGAACATACCACAGCCTACCAAGAAAAAGCAATTATTTTCATTCTTTATACAGAAAAAGTGATCTGATAACTATAAGCATGTACACATTATTTATTTTCTATTCATATCTGATACAGTTGAAGATTGGGAAAAGATCAAAAATATCACTTTCTGAGTCTGTAGAATTTTACCAGGTAAATACCTAAGCAGTGTTTTGACTTATTTGTATACTTTGCTCAAAATTTTCTCTTTCCCATATAATATAGTAAATCAAAGTACACTTTAGGTCATGCCAGGTTTCATTAATTTAAGTATACTTTCAACTTTATGCACCATACATAAAACATTCCCATAAAGACAACCACAGCAATGGTGGTGCTGTGCTCTTTGCATAGTCATTCTGCCCTTGCAGACTGGGTCTTGTACAGTCATAATTGAATTCAATCATCGCTAATTTATCTTGTATTGCAGCCAGGATTATTATACTGAGATGGGTTAAAAGTGGCTGTAGGGCTTTATCCATTTATTACAGGAATCATGTCTGTTTGCAACAGCTAATAAATGGTGGCCCATACAGATAGAGGATGATAATAGTGGAAATGATGCAGAGGCATTTAGGTTAAGTAAACATTTCCAGCACCATGGATAAGAACAGTAAAAGTGGAGCAAATACAAATTTTCAGTCAAAACAAACCATTAACAAATCCAAACTTTCCTAAACTATGGCCTAACCAAGAACTCCTGAGTTGTTTCTTACTACTAGAAAGGTAAGGACTGTTCACCCTGACATTTAGAGTTCACATTAGCTTTAGATATACTATAGCTTTAGATATAGTAAAGAAAATACCTAAAAGGGAATAAGTGAAAACAAGTCTGTACCAAATGCTAAACAATTACTTTAATTACTTTGATTACTTTAATGTCACTAAATGGACATGAATTCAGAATTAACTGTCCTGCTCTAATTTCCACCTATGACCAATAAATAAATAAATAAATAAATAAATAAATAAATAAAAATCCAAACAAACAAACAAAAAAACCCTGCACAGCAAATAATAAGAATGTACATAAATAAATATTCCAAATATTTTTTTTGTTTAAAAAATACGTCTCGTCACATTAAATAATGTTATCTTTTGGCCACCTAACACTACAGAAACACTACAGATATTCTGCCATATGTTAAATGTACTTCTATGGATACAGAATTAGTTTTACACACCCATATTACTGTTCTCTATAGGGCTATACCAATCCATATTAGATGAAGATCTGCCTCTATTTTCTTTCTTTAAACAAATCCAGTATTCCACATAAAATCCATTTTGGAGAACATCTGTTTACTCTTCATTATTAATGCATGATCATCACTAATTTCACTCTGTTGTCTTCCGTATAAAACTATTATCATAAAAGAAACATTATTTATGAGTGTTTCAACATTTTAATCAACTTCTCTTCCCAAACTATAACTTCCCCCCTCCCCCCCCCCNCCCCGACAAAATGATCAGTTTACTGAACTAAATTATTTTAACAACATTGGAATAACTTTGTTTCTTAAATGGGTATTCAGGAATTTTTAAGTATGATGAAAATCATATTGAGAGGACATCTTGGTCAAGGTGAAAAAAACTTTCCCTAAAGATAAGAAAAAAAAGAAAAAAAGAAAAAAAAGATTAAAAGACTGCTCTATTGCCAATGCATAATATTTACGTCACTGTGCTAATAATGCTCCTTTTCAAATAACAAGGGCTGTTCTGAAAGTAATGCCTCCTATTTTATACTGTTGGCCCACGATATCAGATGCTGATGTTGGTCATATGACAGTAGAGGTTGAACCTTCCCACCAGCATTCCCTTACATTTTTATGCCGTGTGAGAGATAGCAGTAGAGGGACAGTCTGACAAAATGGTATCTCATAGAAGCTCAGATGAAGCAAAGGTGTGTCAATGAATTTCTCTATGTGGAAAAAATGGCATTCACCGACATTCATCAATGTTTGCTGAGTGTTTATGGAGACCAACCAGTGGATGTGAGCAGAGTGAGGTGCTGCATTTCAGTAGCGGAGGCAATGATGTGAAAGGCAAGCCACATTCCTGATGGCCATGCACAGTTATCACACCACAAAACAAAGAGCATCTCAATCAGCTCATTCATGTGAATCAGTGGATTATGATCAGGGAACTGTTTGCAGAGCTGAATATTGGCTTCAGTGTATTGGAAACGACTAATGGAAACATCGTAATATCACAAAGTTTGTGCCAGGTGGGTCCCATGAAAGCCAACACATGAAAAGAAGGAACCATAAGCACGTTCGTCAGGACCTAGTGAATAAATACAAGGATGAAGGTGACATTTTCCTGGATTGCATCATTACTGGTGAAGAGACGTGGTTTCACTGCTATGAGCTGGATTCAAAACAGCAGTTCACAGAGTGGTGACATGAATTCTCCATGAAAGACAAAATTCAAGACATAGCTCTCAGTGGGTAAAGCGATGCGCATTGTCTTTTGAGACAGGAAAGAGGTCGTCCTTCTGGATTTCCTGGAACTTGAACAAACCATCAACTTTGACCGCTACATCACAATGCTGACTAAGCTGAAGGCTTGAACTTTCAGAGACAGGTCAGAGAAGATGACAACCTTTCTCTTGCAACATGATAACATCAGGACCCATACCTGCTTGAAGACCACAGAACATGTTGCAGATCTTGTCTGGACCATCCTACCACATGCACCATATAGTCTGGATGTGGCACTGTCTGACTTCCATTTGTTCAGGCTGATGGAAGATGGACTGCACGGGCAACATTTTCCTAGCAAAAATGTCATCATAGCAACTGTGAAACATTAAGTCACCTCTGCTGGCTCAGATTTTTATAAGCACAGCATGCAGGCTCTTGTTCATCACCGAAGAAAATGCATAGCTAATGGTATTGGCTGTGTTGAGAAATAGGATTTTGTAGCTGAGGATTTTCTCAGTCAAATAGTATTTTTGTGCTCTTTCTATTATTTATAGTTTCCATATAAATAAATAGGAGGTGATACTTTTGGAGCAATCTATTTATTTCTATAAGCACATTAACTGAAAGAAAGGTAATGAAAATAAGTTACAGAGAAGCAGTTCCTTCTCTTAAAACTGCATTAAAACAGTTAAAATAAGTTGGGCCATCCTATAGAGCAACAGAGATACTACATACCATATCCCTGTGTTACGTAATAATAAATGACGCAAAGAATAAGTTACAGGAGAAGACAGCAAATGGAACATTCTCCTTTGGAAATATTTTATTTTTTGAGATTTTTGGTGATATAGCAGATTCTGTAGTCAAGTCATCTCAGAGCCCCAGTCGTTTAAGTAGACCTTGTATTTATCAATCACATCCACTTGGCAGTAGTGGCAAAAGCACTAGAAATACTGTACATTCTGGCTGAATGCTTATTTCAACAGATGAAAAACCTTCTAAAAGTTGCTTTATTTAATTTCACCTATCTTTTTCATCTCTACTATGAACTCTCACTTCCAGTTCAAAAAAGAAACAGTAGAAGATATAATTAATGAAAAGAATTCTACGTTTCAATCTATGTTCACTAGAATAGAAAAAAAAGTAATATTTTCCACTTGTAAAGAAAACAGAAATGTCAACATTTCACATTAATTATGTGTACTGATCACAATTAGCAAATAAACAAACTTCCTGAGATGTCTCTTTTCTCTCGGAATTTTTCCCCTCAACAGCTAATGCTATACACAATTTATATATAAGTATATCTAGAAATGTGTAACAGAATTATATTAAATGTATATATTAATTCAAAAGTTTTGATCTGCGTAAAGACTAATAAAGAATTTCTACATTAAAATATGCATATAAAAATTTGTGTTTTCTATACTCTGCTTTACACCACAGAGAATAACGATCACTGAAACACTGGCTTATTATACAAGATTACTTTTTCACAGTGATAGTGACATTTTCATATCCAAGTATGGTAAATCGAGACATTAATCTACTGCACAATTTCACACATAAAAAACTGTCAGGGCTCTTTCTTTTTTTTTTTTTTTTTGCCTTCAGACATATAGTGGAAACATCAGGAATTTCAGAATGAATACAGAACCATTTTGTCTTCCGTCTAGAAATAACAGATTAGAGCTCACCAATGCTGATAGGAGAATATTAACAGCTTTACATGCATTTTGGAATGCCACCACATTTTTGCACTTGCTTCTTCTATTGCCCCCTGTGCATCTGGCCAAAAGCACAGTCTTGTTTTCTGACGTCCTTCAGCTCTTCTCACCTAAGACTGGGTTATCAAACAGTACCCTCACCCATGCCTCACTGTACGCTGAGCACAGAAACTGTAATTATGTTCTCTGTATGTCTAACCGCCCAGAGGTGGTGAGAGAAAACTCAGTAGCTCCCTTACACATTAAGTACCACTCAAAGAAGAAAAGACAGACTGTAACTATTAATTTTGTAGAGCACTTGGGATATTAAAAAGAATGTTATCATTTTGATAACTATAGTAATTTTAAGGTTAAAGTTTTTGAATCTTGTAATGTCTTGTAATGTTTCAATCAATGCTATCTCGCTGGGGGGAGAGGAGGGAGCAGAATCAATTTATAGAGCCAATTACTTAAAAATTAGATTAATTTAGGAAAGAAAAATATGATGCATTCATAACTGTAGATAGTTATAATTTGCAAAATACAGTGTTGTTTTTTCTTTTTCTTAAACATACTAAAAACAATTTTCTTCTGGAGAAGTAGCCAATATTGCTACAGCCCTGCTGAAGCCCTGCATGGGCCCAGAAGGAGAATAGTCTACGGCATTTAAGCAATCAGCTTCAAAATTGGACTGACTTTATCTAGAAAAACAATATGAACCTATTAATCAGACAGTCATAATCAGACAGTTTTAGTCACAATGGGCCTGATTTTTCTGTAAATCAATATCAACAAATTGCAATGCCCCAGTCCTTCCTGGGCAGAGCACCAAGCAGGAAGATCTGGAGGAAGTCTCCAAAATTACTTTGCATTACTATTTGTATAGCTTTACAACAGTATTTCCTTTGTTGAACATGTTTTATGGAAATCTTAATAGTCACCACAGTTATATGTAAATTATTACTCTCTCTCAAAAATATTCTGATTGCCTTCCCAAAGTCCAAAACAACTTCAAAAATGCTTTTCCTTTTTCAGTGTAAGATTCTTCAAAATAAACTAAATGCATAGGACATCTATTTTGTACACCTTATCAACTTCTGCTTTTGTTAAGTCATACTCCAGAAAAAGAAGATTGATTGTGTTCCTCACTGCACATGAATGCTTAAAACCAGGAACATTTCACGAAAAATTGCACTACAAAACATGTGAGAGACAATAAACAGTCAGCAGGTAGCAGAAGAAGGTGTACAGAAATTACACTCTGGAATCCATTGAGGACCATGGTGGAGCAGGTTTATCCTGAAGGACTACAGCCTGTGGAAGGGCCCACACCGGAAGAAGTGATAGACTGACCCCAACCCCTATTCCTCATCCCCCTGTGCCACCTGCAAGGAGAAAACGGTAGAGAAGTTGGGGATGAAGGAGTGAAGTTGAACCCAGGAAAGAGGAACATGTTGAGGAGTGCAGTGAGCAAGTGGCTGGGTTGGGCAGCCAGCAGGAAGTCAAGGTCAGTCCAGCACAGATTAGTAACACAAAGGTTGTACGTTTCAGATGCAGAAAGACAGATTCATTGACTAGAATACTTTCAGTCAGAACATTTCTCCTCACAGATCTGAGGATCTGCAGGCTTCTTCTCTTCATAAGCTGCCCACTGTAAGCACAATGCGCCTACGAGGCAAATATCAAATTACAGTTTTCTTGTGTCAATTTGAAAATGTTACCCAGTAGCACATCTATGGTACATTTCTTCATAAGTTTGTGACAGGCATAAGTGATATGAACTTGGTCTATGAACTTTTGTTACAAAGTTAAAAGACTTCAGCATTTCCGCAAATTAAGATCATTTCTTTACAAGCTACATAAATGCATTAATTTATTTTAAGCACATAATCTTACCTCAAAAGACAACTCAGTGATTCAAGTTAGCTACTTGAAATTTAAAGTAAGGTGGATGATTTTGCTTTGCTGTTACAGAAATGCCCAGGGAATGTTTGGGAAGCGGGACAGTAGTTTGTCCAAAAGTAAAAAGATGTGGAACTTAACTTTCTTTAACTAGGTATTTTAAAGTACACATTTCATTCCAGTTTAAGGCCCATTTTTCATTGCTGACTATAGAAAGAAAATTTCTTCACCACAATAGAATGATTCGACCCATACCTTACCCTTTGCTATTGGGTTTTAGATTTCCTATAGGCTATACTAACCTGCCCATTAGATAGAAAAGCTGTGGAAAACGAAGTGCTAAATATGACTTGAAATTGAGTTTTACTGATTCAGTGACAGTGTGTTGCAAAATATAAATTCCCATCTGCAAGAGAAAGTACATGTCCTTATTCCAGGAAATGCAGTTTGGCCATAACTTTTACACCCTCAGAAATGTATAATTTACATTCTTTCAGTTTAAAAAGGCCACTGTAAAAGGTGTCACCTTTATAAAAGCTATTTCAATAAAATTTTAATTCCAAACTGTATTTTAAATTTAATTTGACCTTGAATTCTAAATTTCAAAAAGGTGATAATATAACATTTCTTTCTAGATGGCCATTTTATAAAAATATTCTGATACTTGACAGTATATCTACTGCATTTTAGACCATAAATTAGGACACTTGGCAAAGAAAAACATATTGCACTCTAGATTTTAGGAAAGCATATGATAATAGTTTAGAGAGTACTATATAAGTTCACTTAAAACAGCTACTTTTTAAACAGCTAATTAAAAAGCTCAATAGATTTGTATTTCTGACTCCCCAAGATGACAAACTAATTATTTTAGACAGTTATGGCAATAAGGGGAAGGAACAGAATCTATTCAAAATGAGGATTTTGACTGTGTTCTTGCAGAGAATTGAAGCATAAAGGGAAATCAACATAGAGAGGCAAAACTAAGATCATCCAATACTAGCTTTATTTTTTTTTTCTTTCCTTAAGAGCTAAAAAAATCAGCTTCATGTATTTCTTGTAGCTTGTAGTTCTTGAGGCAGAGATCAATATTTTGGCAGCTCTAACTGAACAGCTTCAAAATGTCACATCCCTTACTACCCCCATCATAACCAATATCAGGTGTAGTGAAACCATATCTCTTGCTAAGGAGTAGCTCACTAAAGTGTTTCTGCTTTTGTTTTTGTTTTTTTTTTAATAGAGTCTGCCTCGCATGGTGGTGAAATATTGCTAATCTCTCAGTGTTATTCACTTTATAGGCCAACATCTTCTCTTCAGGGATCGTCGGACTTCCACTCAGAAGTGTTTTTCTCTCCTTTGATATTTAGCATTACACCTAAGTTATTTCACTGTTAGCAGCTATCAGCTGCATTCACATCATTTCTTTTTGTATGTTTCAGTACAGAAATTATATATCATAGAATCATAGAATGGCTTGTGTTGGAAGGGACCTCAAGGATTATCAAGCTCCAACCCACATGCCACAAGCAGGGTCATCGACCTCCATATCTAACATATAATGCAACACAAGTCCTTATACGCCCTTTTCTCCTTGATCCTGTCTTACAAATCACTAAGTCATTCTTCATAGTTATTCTGTTATCCTCCTACCCACTGAATCTGATACTTTATACCCTTAGTTCAGTAATTGCTCTCATGGTTTTGTCCTCAGCCAAAAGACATCTTCCATCCTCTCAGTGTTTTTCACATTTCAGTTCTCTCAAACTTCTGGTAGTAAATGACATTATTTGTGAGAACCAGAGCTTGAGAAATGGCTGCAGTGATGTTAGACTTCAATTTCTATGATTAATTTCTAGGATATATCTGACAATATATCTCCCTTGGGAATAGAAGAGAAGCACTTTCCACGAGATTTAGGATTTTTCTCTGCTTTCTTATGTTGCTGATGAAGCAACAGCACTTTCTCCTACGGTCACAAGGAGAGCACTAAGTGGAAAAATGGTAAAAAGTAACAGAAGACTGGTGAAAAATAGTCATCACCTGAATTTCTGTTAAACTGTTTCTTGTTGGTAGTTATGGTGTTTTATGTTTGTTTGTTTGTATTTTTGTTTGTTTGTTTAAAACTCCTATTAGAGTGCCTGTGAAGACAAAAAGGTTTTTTGGTTGAGAGCAATGCCTGTTTGCAAATATACTGCCCTTCTTATTAGCAGTGTTTGTGGTCTGAATGTATGCTATGCTTGATATTTTGACGAATTACTGATCTAAATTGTCCATGTATAAAAGAATGGGAAGATATTCCTGAGGCTTAAGAAACTGTATAAAGTAAATATGACCTAGTATACAGATTATTTTTCATAAATATATTGCTCCCAGTACTCTCAGCATTGTCTGTTTATACTTTATGAACAGAAGTACATTAGTCCACTATAAACATCTACAATAAATATTGTATGAGAGCACTTTTAAATATAGGACAAATTTTAAAATGTACAGAGAGGTGTAAATCTGTGTTATCAATATCAATGATATATTTCATATTCTTTCCCTACATAATTATCAATCTATTATATCTGTTATGAAGTCTCTTCAAATGGCTAGAAAAGATTTTTGGAGTAATACTAGTGTACTTTCCCAAACATACAGAAAGAACTAAAAAGTTGATATCCGAACACAGATATCTCGACTCTGCCAAGAACACACAAGTGTCCTTACTCTCATTCTGTAAAAACTTACATATGTGCATCATGTTGAGATACACACATGTACAGATTTCTCTGTAGATAACAGAGCTTCGCACATATGTGAATATGAGCATGGTAAGTAAATCTTCATGGGACTGGGATCTGTTCCAGCTCCTACTGTCTTCAATATGAATTAGTTCATCTTTCAGCAGACAGTCTAACAAAAAACATGTCAGCATAATTAGACAAAAAAACGTAAGAACAGATCAGATAGAAGTATCAGTAATATTTGGGCTACTTCAAATGGCACAACAACTGAAATTTCCTATGGATAATTAAACTGACAATTCCCAAGCCTTTTATGTTATACTTCCTCCTTGGTCTTCTAGGTTTCAAATGCATTAAGATTTATATTCCTTATTAAGTTATGCATTTTGCACATCAATACAAACATAATACCAAAATAGTAAAGAAAAGAAACATTGCCACTTCAGAGAAAAAAAAAAAAAAAAANAAAAAGGACATACCAATAGCTCATTTTTCTCTATTCTCTGAATTATTCAGGAGAATTAGAAAAATACATCATTTCCTATCTGAGTAGAAAAAGAAGATTATGTTATGAATTTGAACTGTGTAGACAGTCTCCTAATTTAGACACAATCGTCTTTATGACTCAATAGCAACGATCTTAAAGAGAGGCCAGTATTGTTCTGTTGATAGAGTTCAATATTGTTTTTACGTTAGAATCAAGACAACTAATTAACTGACTAAAATCAGCCATATTTCTTAAACACCACGCTTAAAGGCAATTGGGCTGAAACTGTCAGACATTCATATCAGGCAAGAGTCCCATTGCTGTCATTAAGACTGTGTAGGAGTATCAGAAACCCACAGCCTGGACCAGGGGTGATATTATTTCTTGCTAACTGAGCACAGCTGTTCACAGAAAGGGCACTCAGATTTAACACCAAGGTTTCTAGAAAAACTGAGATAGGAAATCCAGGTTAGCAGATAAATCATTTTCAAAAATTTGCTCTATAAAATTATTGGATAATCCTAAACAAACTAAACAAAAAAAATTCACTGAGGAGACATAACACAGGTTTTATTTTTTCTGTTACATTAGTAGAAATTGCTCATGACTCAAATGCTCAGATCTGGCTGAGAAGTGGGAAGTAGACAAGGTGATTTTCAAAGCATTCAGGACTAGAAATTTTCTATAAATAACAGTCTTCCCTACCTCCTCTTCTATAATAAACCCAATAGACTTGTCTTTCAGTGAGATCCCATCTGGACAAACACCCTATCTCACTGAACAACAGTACAAAATTTCTGAACCACATTCACTGCTGCAGTCCTTGAAACGCAGCCAGAGTCCCTGTCAGACTATGAAGCAAAGAGACAGGCCTTCACAGCCAACACAGAACCGTGACCAATAGAGTGCCCACCCTTGTACAGAAGTCACTGTAGCAGCTGAACCTAAATGGGGATCTGTGTGAAAATCATAGAATCACAGAATCCTTAGAGTTGGAAGGGGCTGTTAAAAGTCACCTAGTCCAACTCCCTTCCAGTGAACAGGACCATCTGCTGATAGATCAGGTTGCCTAGGGCCTGGTCCAGCCTCACCCTGAAAGTCTCTTGTGACAGGGCATCCACCATACCTCTGAGCAACCTGTTCTAGTGTCTCACCACCCTCACTGTCAAAGACTTCTCCTTTATATCTAAATTAAATCTACCCTCTTTAAGCTTGAAATCACTTCCCCTTGTTCTATCACAACAAACCATGTTAAAGAGTTTGTTTCCTGTAGCTCCCTTTTAGATATTGAAAGGCTGCTATCAGGTCACCTCAGAGCCTTCTCTTCTCCAGGCTGAACAGCCTCAGCTCTTTCAGCCTGTCCATCCCTTGGATCATTTTTGTGGCTCTCCTCTGGATGTGCTCCAATAGGTCTATGTCTCTCCTGTACTGAGGACTCTACATCTGGACTCAGGTATTCCAGGTGAAGCCTCACCAGCACAGAGTAGAGGGGTAGGATCACCTCCCTTGACCTGTTGGTCATGCTTCTTTTGATGCAGCCTAGGATACGGTTGGTTTTCTGGGCTGCAAGGGCACATTGCTTGCTCATGTACAGCTTGCCATCCACCAGTACCCTCAGGTCTTTTTTGGCAGGTCTGCACTCAATCTTTTCATTCCCCAGCTTGTATTGCTAGTGGGGATTGCCTCGAACCAGGTGCAAAATCTTGCATTTGGATTTGTTTAAACTCATCAGGTTCACCTGGGCCCACTGCTCAAGTCTGTCTAGGTCCCTCTGGATGGCATCCCATCCCTCTGATGTGTCAACTGCACCCCACAGCAAACTTGTCATCAGCAAACTTGCTGAGGTTTCACTCAGCCCCATTGTCAATGTCATTGATGAAGATATTCAAGAGTATCAGTCCCAGCACTGAACACTTGGGGGACACCACTCATCACTGATCTCCATCCAGACACTGAGTCACTGACCACCACTCTCTGGACTCAAACCTTCAGCCAGTTCTTTGTCCATCGAACACTTCATCCATCAAACCCATATCTTGCCAATTTGGAGAGAAAGATGTTGTAGGGTACTGTGTCGAAGGCCTTACTGAAGTCCAGATAGATGAAATCAGTAGCTTTTCCTTTCTCCACTGCTGCAGTGACACCATCTTAAAAGGCCTCTAGATTGGTCAAGAAGGATTTGCCCTTGGTGAAGCCATACTTGTTCTCCCGTATCACCTTCCTGTTTTCCATGTGCCTTAGCATAGCTTCCTGGAGGATCTGCTCCATTAACTTTCCTGGCACAGAGGTGAAACTGATAGGTCAGTAGCTCCTGGGGTCATCCTTTTTACCCTTTTTAAAAATGGGTGTGATGTTGCTTTTTTTCCAGTCACCAGGTACTTCACCTGATTACCACAACTTTTCAAATACCAGCTTGGTGACTACATCAGCTAATTCCCTCAGGATATCCAGATATCCCCTTAATCTTTGATTTCATGCCAGAGTTCTGTCTTTCTATACTGCCAAGTGCAATCCCTTTTCTCACAGATTTCCTTCTGCGTGAATGCACGCACACATACATATTATTTAAAATATTCTATTTGCAGGTGCAGGATGAGATAAACGACTTTCTCTCAATGTTAATAGAAGCAAAATAGTTAATGGAATCTAAAATCCAAGTAGAAACATTCCGTTGTTGCGCTACAGAGAAATTCTTTCCCAAAAGGAACAGATAATGAAAAGCTTGCTGATTTTTGCACTACTAGTCTCCCTCCTGTTAATAGGTTTAAAACCAAATTCTCAAATTAACAATAAAGGTGATTCATTTAGAAATACTAATATAAGCTTTCTGCTCATTACCAGTTGCATACTACCAACTTAAAAAAAAAATCAGATCTCTATCTGTGTACTGTATGCCTTGTTGGCAAGAAGAGTTTGGAAACTACTGTTGCTTTGCTAACTGTTACTAAAATCTCTTCCTTATAATTCAAAAAGAGTATTGGCATTGTACATGGCTAGTAAACTCACAACTGAACAGAGTTCAAGCCTTGAAAAATTGGAAATTCTAGAGCTGAGGTATTTGATGCCTCATTCTTTTCAAATGCACTGCTTGGTCTCATAAAGAATCTGCAGGAATATTACACTGGTATCATCAAAACGACTTCTCTATACATATTATTCCAGTCATCAAAAGTAATGAATTATTTGGAAAAAAAAACAAAAAATCGAGCAATAATTTTTTTTCTGAAGTCAATGTCTGTAATACGTATGAGAATGGGACATCATTTCACCAAAACAATCCGTCTGTGAAGTGTGCTAAGGGATGACTGCATTTGGATACAGCAATTAATCACCACATTATTTATAGCACTTCAGAAGCAGCTTACAGTACATTAATCAGGGATAACTTCTGCTTAATTAACAGAGCTGCCAAAAACGTCAAACAAGACCATAAAAAATAGAATTGAGTAAGGAAGAATTAGCAAGGGACTGATAATCATGAAATATTCAAAGTTCCTCTTCGGCAAAGGTCTCCTTCAATTTCACTTCCTACAGGCTAAGCAACAAATTTCATCAACAAACTACTGTGCTGGGTCACTATATGAGCATCACTAGATGCTTTTGAGTAAAAAGACGATAGTACAACAGTAGTTGATTGCACAAGTTTTAACATGTGGCCATGCACACAGCCATGTGGAAATGAAGAAGGAACTTTTTTTCTTCATAAAATTTTCCTTTGAGTAATTAGTAGGACCACTGGAGTGAGAATCTGTGTGGTGTTTGCCTAAATTCATTGTCTCTGCTATCACATGGACTCTTAAAAGGAGCAGCACAGGGTTTGCTATGTTAACTGCTTTTCAAAACATGACACAATGGAAGACTATTGTAGAGGCTCATAAGATAAAATCCTACTCACCAGTAGTGTGAAAGGCAGTTTAAGTCTCCCATTCAAAGTACTTGAAAAGAAGTTTAGCAATTAAAACTAAATAAAACATTAGTGAGATATGGGCAATATGAGTAATTTGCATATATTAGGCATACGCAAATTAGAAATCAAGATCTGGTTTAAAGGACTAAAGAACTTCATAAAATTACATGGCTATTAAAAGTAGCTTATATGCTAAGAAGTATTCTGATTTACATAAGCAAATTTATTTCAAGTACAACATGCAAATGGTAATTATATCAAGTAAAAACAATTTTTTTTATTGAAAGTACATGTAATTATAGAAAACATTAATGAATCTTTCAAGTTTAGGTCTTTAGTGAGAAGGAATGATGAATAAAAAAACGAAAAAATACTTCTATTATTCAGTGCACAGCTGAAAGTTTAACTATGAAGCAACTGTAATTATCTTTCATCAGTCTCTTGTAACATGTTATCTGCAGCTCTCTAAAGGAATTAAGATTTCCACTGGAAATATCAGTGAAGTGTTTATTGTTATTTGCCATACTTTAACAACCCATAATAAAAATAATCCTTTTCTCTATTTAAACCACTTATGTAAATAAAGATATCTACATTTAAATCTACAATTAGTGCAATGTTTGAAATGTGTGAGGTTGGGTACATTTAAAAACTTATCTTTAGTGCAAACGCATCCACAGAATTCTTTATGAAACTATCACTTGACATCAGAACTTTGTTACACATAAACCTCTTTGATGTGTATGTCTGTATATATCCTTTGTGTATGAAAAAGAAAAAAATGAAAACAGAACTCTCTACATTTCAGAAGCAGTTGAAGAGATCTGTCCTTTGATGTGAAGGAAAACATTTCAGTGTCCGCCTTACAACTGAAGGAAAAAGAATGTATAAAGATTCGTCAGAGAAGATCTAAGAAAAAAAAAAAAAAGGAAAAAAACTAAAGAGTATACTGCAAAATCTACATAAAGTGTTATACCCGGCTGTCATTGTGGCCTCCTCAATTTAAAGTAGCATGTCTAGTAGAAGGGTTTTGAGCAGCACTTTCCTGTTTCAGTACAGTAATTTCATATCATTCACCTGGTTTCTATTTGTCCTAATGAGTCTTGAAGTACATTCATTTCTCTACCTCACTATTCATTCCTCTATCTCACTAGTAAAAAAGACTACCAAGACTGTCATTCACAACTCACTGAAAGAGTTAAATTCAGATATTTTGGTTACCTGGTATACATCCAAATTGTATTGTGAAATAACCTTTCCCTGCCATTATTTCAGTTTTGCTGATTTAACCAAGATTTCTCATGACAACTCAAATGCATTTGAAATCAGTGGGGCTGGGGAAGGGAAGAATCCTGTAGAATTATTTACTGAAAAAAATTAAGAAACTATCAATCAAGAGACCTATAAATTACTCTGTTTTATTATAAATCAGCACTTTTTATGTTATGTTGATATTCATCAAATGAGGGATGACAGCATGTGAACATGCGTAGTATCATTCCCTATCACTGATCCAGAGCAATAAAATATTAGGTTAATCAATTCTCAGCAATACCGCACAGATGCTATAGATTCTTTAAACAGGTGTGAGGACCCAAAGTATACCTCTGCCTTTACCCAGTGACAGTTTACCATGATGAATTGCTTAAGATAAAATAAAAATTTAAACTCTTCAGGCATCCCAGACTCAAGGCAACTTACAGGGCAGTCCAGAGTGTACTAGAAGTGGCAAATCAGGCTCTAACAAACTGTAAGATTCCAACCTAGAATACAAGTCCATTCTGCTCTTTCCTGACAAACCCTGAAACCACACACTATCCATCTGAAATCACTCTTTCAGATTAATTTCAATAGAAATTGCATCAGGCCCCCAGAATCACAAATGCAAAACCTACTTTGGAATATCTCTACAACCCTATGTAGAGCAACCCTTTGTCTCTCTTTTCTGCAGAAGTCCTTTTATCACTGATAACTACTCTTAGACAAGCAATGTTCTTTCACTACTGATAAGTATTTCTAGACAGACAGACTATGCCAGACAGATAAAACTGATGCAGATAATGCAGTTTGAGCATTTCATAAAGCTACAAATAAAAAGATTTCTAGAAACGAATGATAACAGGAGTAACATTGCAAGCCCAGTGAAAAATCTCTAAATACAATGAGGAGTAAAGTAATTGCCTTCTCATTTACACAGAAAATGTACAGAATATGAATAAATATTACAGACAGAACAGGTTTTATCTGTAGAAAAACAAATTCTACTTTGAATCAGAATGCATTTATAAAAGTAATGTAAGAAAACCCACTCAAAGACCTAAGCTCTCTATAATTATAATGGGGTCAAATAGTCCTAGATTAACTGATAGCATTTACACAAGTAAACAACTACCAGGTAACTTGATGATGTTGGCCCAAAAATCTGATTGCAGTCTTTATGAATGGCAACTAAAACATAAGACTCTGACTCATTCAAACTTTGAAGCTCCACTGTTACTTGAATTTTCATATGAATATAGTTCTTAATGTTGAGACTGTAAAGCTTGTGGTGTCAGTGGTTTCACACTTGGCCTTTAATACATGCCCAACACTTAATATGAGATTTTCATTCTGAACCAGCTCCCACTGCAGTGGGACAAATAAATAAGTACTTGAGAGTCATGTTCATGCATAGAATATTAGTTAGGAAATGAAACTATACATACTGGTAATCAAAGGAATCATTTTTCAAATGGAAGCTAATCCTCTTTCAAATCTACAAGGGACAAATAAATCCACAAAACCTTTGCCTTTTACTCGTTAATGCTAGAAAGACATCCACATGATTTAGCAGTGTTTCTCAAATTGACATTCCACTGTTTTATATGAAATATGTCACTGCAATGTACTTTCCATGTCAGAATTAGTTCAACACTGGAAATAATCATAGTAAGGGTTAACCAGTGATTTGGCCAAAAGTGCAACTTCATAGCAGAATGTTTCCTCTCCTGCTCCTTTCTTTACCTTTGACTTTGAGCTCGACTTTTGCACGTCTCTGAAAGCAGTGTTTCTGTCAGCCTAATTTTGTGTCTCAGCTTAATGTAAAACAGCCACTTACCTCATACTCAGTGGCCGTTCCTGAGCCTTTCTGTAATAAACCCTTTGGAAAGCTTATAATATCATTTCATTCACTGGGGAATTTTCTTAAAGAACACGCAGCTCTGCTGTTCACAGGGATTCATTTTTACTTGCTTTTGCATAGATACCTGGAAGATTTTTATGTTTCTGTTGATCCTCACTATGCTAAACTGATGGTGCTCTGACAAAAGGAAAAGAAAATAAGAAAATAACACAAATAGCAAAATAAAAATGTATATACTACTGATTTATGAAAGGACTATGAGTAGACCAGGAATTACATTACAGCATGTGCTCTGCAGCTTTACTAAGCTAGCTGATGATTCCAATTTTATTATACATGAGAAAACACATACTTCAGAAACTTTCACTGTACTTCAATTTAAATCTCAACACAGCTCTAATTCTAAAGCATTAGTTATGTTACTTTCTTTAAACAGCCTAGCCAGCCAGTGCCTCAAATATAATTATTGTACCTTAAAATATTCTATCAACAAACCTACAGTATATTATTAGATCAGAATCAGCAGGCTTCATAACTTTTAATGCAAAAAAAGAAATATTGTTATACGTATAAAATATATGCATTTTTTACTCTATTCCTTTGCCATTCTGTAGTGGTTCTCATGCCACTCCTTTTCTAAATGATACCGGTGCCATTCAGCGTAGGCGCCAACTTCCCTTCTTGCTGCTCTCAGATTTGCTCCCACCTCTCCATCTCTAAACTTTCTCATACACCACACTCAGCCTTCCAGTTCCTCACCACTATTATAGAATAATTTAGGTAGGAAAATGCTTACAAGATCATAAAGTCCAACCAATCTTGTAACACTAGAAGTCCATCACATAGAATCACAGAACCATTTAACTTGGAAAAAACCTTCAAGAATTTATAAAAAATTATTATGTTTCCTCTAATCATAAATCCACATTTTATCTCCCCTTTCTCATTCTTGTATCGTCATCCAAAGCTTCTTGCCTTCAATGATTTGGTGCTTTTGAACTTTCTCAATCAGTGATACATTTGTATTTATAAGTCCTCTGATATCTTTTCTCCTTCACTTTACCCATTTGCTTTTCCAGATCTATGAAAACCACTCAGCATTCCAAACATCTAACAGCACAGCTTTGCAAAGCTTAATTAAGTCTTCTGAAGATAATTTCTTCTTGCTCCGAGACTGACTTCTGCTATCTTCATTTGATGCCCTACTGTTCTTGTCAAGGAAGAAATTGTAAATTACAGTTCTCCATTCATCTTCCCTCAGCCTAACAATGTTTTACAAATTACCTTCATATTCTCTTTAGTCATATTCTTTTCTAACCTGAAGAGTCCTTGATTACTACTTGCTACTTAAGAACAAAGCAGTTCTTTAATAACCTTTGTTGTTCCTCTTTTTAGCCATGTAAGTTCTAACACATGCTCTGGGAAAAGTCTTAAATACACGGACATACTGTGAATTTATATATATAATGTTTTACACATATAATTTTTCATATATATACACGTAAGTTTTTTTGGTCTGCTGTAGATTGCTGAGAGGACATCTCCCCAAAATTATTCATCACAGCACCGTCATGTATTACTCTGACTGGCTTGGCAACCTCAGGAGAATTCATCATTACTCATTTTTAACCCACTTCTCTAGAATGCTCAGATCCCAGTGCAAAATCCTACAATACTCTCTCAATTAAAAACAAATGGAACACCAATTCCTACCATGTTTTGTTGTTGTAGTTTTTCTTTTACATTACCTACTGCTAAACACTTTTCATTTTCTCTCAGAGCAAGTTAGGTTTTTTTTCAGTATTCTTTTTGGTGATAAACTATCAAATACTTTCTGGAAACCTCAGTCCTATCAACAGGACCACCCTAGCCAAGAAAGTGAATTGATAAATGACTATATAATATGTTGAGTCGTTCCCAGCATAACGTAGGTATTTATATGTCCAATAACTACTCCTTGTTAACAGGTTCTATCAGTTTGCTGAATGCAGGCTTTCTGGTTAATAAGATCCCCGGATATTCTCAAGACATCGTTTCACAGTTCAATGTCACATTAATTTTTTCCAACCCTTTGGTACTGAGAAGGTGTCAGGCAAAAGGAGGCACAGTAAATACAGTTCAATTTAACCAATATTTACAATTTATTTTGTCAGTTTACTTTGCTGCCTCTTCTACTGTATTACATTCTCAAATCAACTCCTGCAAAAAAAAAAAAAAAAGAAAAAGAAAAGTCATCATGTGACCATGTGGGAATCTGCTGATTTATTTCACAGTTACTGTTTCTGCAATGAATCCTGTGTTTGTGTGGGTGTGCACACACTGTCCTTCAGCTTCTTATACTCTTATCATCCACAGGCTATTTAACAGGCATCTTATGTCTAAAAAGTTAATAAAAGTCTACGGAAATTCTTCCTCAATCTTGTTTTCTCTGTCTTAATGCATTTTCATATTTCCCCTAGTAGATAACTTTTTTTCTTACTTGAATGGGAATTCAGCTTTTTGAAGAATGTATGTATATGTAATAATCTCACTAATCTTGGTGCTTAACAATGATGTGTCTTTAATCTGGTCTTACTAAAATGCTCTAATGCATTTGATTTTAGCCTCTAATGCAGTGGTTTTAAAAAATATCTACGTCACCTGTGAAAATGATGTTTTTTATCTTCCTATTTTAGTTTATTTTAAAAAACAACTTAAATTTTCTACAATTTCCATATTGATTCTTCTGATTTTTGTTATTTCTTAAAGGATGTTGAATTCAAGAATGTTGTTATATAACATACCTTGGTAATAACACTTTGTCAATAGACTGCCCCTCGATTGATTCCTTGATCAGCTTATTCAATGAAAAGTCATTTATAGTGTCTAAAAATTTAGCCTCAAGTGACTTGACAACTACACAGCTGATATAGAGAGGCAGCAATCATGATGAGATGAAATACTACCTTTCTCCTGTGTTTATGGACAAGTCTCTCTGATCTCTCTTGGTAAGCCATGTTCTTTGTCTCCACTGATCAAGCCTTTATCAACATAATCTTATGACTTATACTAAAATGGAAATCCACCAGGGATTCTTAATTATTCCTTAGCATAGTTACTGTGTTTATCTGATATAATGCTTCATTTCATTTACTACATAGCAGTCTTTCTCCATTCACTTGATCTAATCACTCAGATATTATTTTGCTATTATTCCAATGCTTATTTTTCTTCATAAAATTCCTAATATGGGGTTTAAATCAACAGACCAAATTAAAGCTAGGAATCCTGTAAAATATAGGTATTATACATTTTACATTCCCTCAACAAAAACATCCGGGGAATACAGAAGCGACAGATTCAAAACCTCGGGCATTGGAAGATTACAGAAATAAGTCTGTATACACCTTATCGCCCTGATGTCCTTATATGCATATGGTATATTCTTCAGTTACATTCAAACATTTTTTTTCTCCAGGACATCTGTTTTGTTCAAGGCAGGGTATAGGTAGTACTCAATTGGTAGTTACTCATCATTTCTTTTCATATTCACTACTCAGAATGTAATCCCACAGTGTATTTACTGGACATTATCCAAACCCTGCACTGAATACAGAATTAGTACTTTCCTCATGGGCTTTCTATGGTTCTCTTATTGTATTATCATAGTGTGCTCTTCTTTCAAACAAACATAATTTATCTATCTTCACAGCTCTCCTGTAAAACAAGGTGGACCATATTATCCACAAGGAACTGAAGGGCAGCAATTAGAGGTAAAAATAGTAAACGAGTCAATTAATTGTAGTTGGCTAATTGGAAAACAGTATCTTAGAACACATTATGTACCTTTTTGTAGCACATTTCTATTAATATGATTAACACTATGACCAGTCAGAACTTATCCAAGTCAAATATAATCTATTTCAAGTAAGCGAGCCAGAAGAAAATAAGCATGAAAGTTTAAGTTTGTGAAACTTGCTGCATATTCAGCAATGACTACATCTCTAAAGCTAAGTCCTCCAGACCATTTTTCTTTCTATACCACTGCTTCTTTTTTCATGTGGTTTGCATTAAATAAAGAAAACAAAGAAGAATCTATGCATTGGTTAAAAAAATAAAATAAAATAATATAATTAGATTAATAGAATAAGCTTTTTGAACTGTTAACAGATATACTGTGATCCTCTGTGTAGATAACTCTGTAGAAGAACATGACAGGTCTACCTTACCAACAGATCTCACTGAAACTCCATGCCAACAGTGAATGAGTTCAGGCTGGCTCTCATGAGCAATGCGTACAAATTTAACTACTCTCTCATTTGTCTCCAACCTTGTTTCTACCCTTCTTTCCTGAAAACACCTGCTGATGCTTCTTTTCTGTGTAGTTTCTTACTTGTGTTGCCTACTACTCTGTATGTTTCAGCTTCAAACAGCTTCAAGTGAACATATCTCTTCTTCCTCCAGTTCCCTTCCTTCACTGTGAACAAAAAACAAATCTGGAGGGCAGTGACCCCCCCAAGCCTGCAACCAAGAAAGGTCTGGAAACAGCATCAGAAAGAATAGCTGCCATAACATGAAGCAGCTGAGAACTCTGAGTCACTGTTTACAAAATGCCTGATTAATTCAGCAGCCGCAAGGAAAACTGATAAATCTTAACAATCAAAGGAAAACAAACAAACAAACAAACACAACAAAAAACAAGGTTACAATGAAGCATCCTCCAAAAGACTGCAGTTCATATCAAAAGCAGAAAGCAAGTCAATATATTAGCAACTGCCTTGACTGAGAAACGCAGCCAAGAATCTGAGAAAGGGCACATCAGCCTACAGCATACCTAAGAACTTCATTAAAACCAAGGCTGCCAACTAAAGAAAACCAAGATGAGGAACCTGAGACAATGTAGATCAGGAAGAAATAAGCAAATAGGATGACAAAATGTTTCATTCAGCTCCCAGAAAGCGGGTTGGAGAGCACTGAAACCAAGTGCAGCAGGGTAAAGTGACTGAATAGATAACTATGCTTGGATACCAAAGCCATGTATTAAAACATATCTATGTTCTTACTCACATTGTTCAAAAAAAAGTAAAGCAGCTAAAAAGCTCACATTCACTGTGTTGTGTTTGCCAAACCATAACGAATTTGTATAAATTTCATGCATCTAAGCAGACATTTTCTTAACAATTGATTTCGAAGTGTTTTGTTGTTATTGTTTGGTTGTAGCTTTTTTTTTGTTTTGGTTTGGGTGGCGCTTTTTTGTTATCTTTGTTTTTTGGTTTGTTGTTGTTGTTGTTGTTTTGTTTTGTTTCAGATAAAGATGTCAAAGTGTTTTAAGTAAAAAGTTTTTAATGTAACTTATTCCCCAGGTATTTCTAAAATGTATTACACTTATTATGCAGTTATAAAAGCTGGAGCACCTTAACAGTCTGAATAAAAGATGAGTAAAAAGTCACACAAAAACCAACAATACACACTGAAAAACCTAAAAGATACAGTGTTAAGAAGTCTGTTAGTAACAACAAGCTGGATATGAAAATCATCCACAGAGATCTGAAAGAATTTTAGTAGAGATATTTCCTTCCAGGTAAACAAGGAGATTTTTTTTCAGGCTTTTAAATCTATCCATCTGCTTGCTTGGATATAGTACCTGCCTGTTCAGAATTTCAGATAAGCTCCAGCAAATGTTACTTAAGAAGCTGGGATAAAATTCTCTCATCCAAGATGTCAGTGATTAGGAAAATAATGTGTAGCAACACTGAGGATAAGCTATAGATAAGCTAGAGGAGATGGAGGATGATGATAATACACAGGTACATAAAAGACTGCTACAAAGAGGATGGAAATAGACTGTTTTCCATGTTCGTTAATGAATCCAACTCGCATCAAGAACAATGCATATTAAACATAATGGAAACTTTCAAACAGTGAAAAGAGTAACAGACTGTGACAAATTGCCTGGCAGAATGTAGGAAGTCTGTAATTAAAACAGGCATGACAGATATCCTGCCAGCAATAATACACATAAAATTACTTGGGGCAAGAGGATTACCTCTTGAAGCCGGTTCCAGTTTTAAGTAAGTTCCCGCTTCTCTCTATACTCTGTAACAATACATCAAAATTAAACTTATTTTCCTAAAAATTTCTCTGTGATGAACATACACATAAAAGAATTCAACTCTCCAAGCAGCCAAAATGAAATTGTGACGACTATTCAACAGAAAATGGAAAAAAATAGCTTTTCTGGCTTTCTTATTCCATTCTCTATTGAATTATTGAGAGAAAAGGAAACATTTCCATTTTTGTGTGGACCCCGAAATGGAATACTTCTGTGTGCAACAGAAGATAGGTAGATGCATAAATATCACAAGTTGTGTCGCAGTGCAGTGACACAGAAGCATGCATCTAAAAATTGATTAACTGATTTCAAAACATCTCGTCTACTTTTGACTGTTTCTGTTTTGCTTTGCTTTTCAATTTCTGTTTGTTGTGTTCTTTGTTTCGGTTTTTGGTTTTTTTTCAAAGAAGGGAAGATTTGTAGATAATTGTCTGACTGGATATAGTGGCAAGTATATTCCAATATGATAATTATAAATTCTGTATAATTTTATTATTACCACCTGAGTTGTTGTTTTTTGTTTTGTTTTGTTTTGTTTTGTTTTGTTTCACTACTCAATATCTATTTGATTTATCTTTTTGAAAACAAAGGCAGTTAAATTAGTTTTGTAGGTGGGATAATGTTCCTTATCTTGTTGCTCTACCACTCTTTTCCAGCTCTCCCAGATCTCATTTCAAAAGGTATTCTGCATCTACTTTTATGGACCTCTGACATACTAGAGTTGAAATGCATACTGAAGTGTCCAAATTCACAAGGTCTTCTCCTGCCTGAATTCACTACCTACTGCACAGACTGAGAATGTCCCTGAAGCTGCAGCTCTATGTAGACTTGCAGGCAAGTTGGGCCCAGAAAGCAGAGCAGAGAACAAGCAGCTCATTTCTCCAGTAGTTTTCAAGATTTTTGGAAGGATAATAAGAATGCTACAGAGGGACAATAAACGCACCCAGAGAGCTATAGGAGAACAGAGGAAAGACAGAGGAAAGGCACAGTTGTGAATTACACTCTTAGGTAGGTAAGAAAAACGACTAAAGAAGGAAAATTGTAGTGGGAGTCTGCATATAAATGGTGATGGTGTCATAAAGTCAAGGAAAAGATGCTTGTGAAAGTCATCCAGAATGTCACTAGGGCAGAAACTGGGATGTCATTATAAAAGAAAGAGAATTAAATAACACTGGACAAGAATTATGGCAAATTATCCCTAATAGTGGTGGGATAAGGGAGTGGGGTAGGAGAAAATGTAGATGATTTGGAGAAGGGGAGTCTGGATTTGCTTTGTAAGAAAACTGAGGACAGGCTAAAAGGAAAGAAATTAAACTCTTGAGGCTGAAGGGCGCAGGTTGGTGGTGAAATAGGACAATGTAACAGGCACTTTGGCCACAATAACCCCATGCAGTGCTATAGGCTTGGGGATGAGTGGCTAGATGACTGTGAAGAGGAAACGGACCTGGGGGTGTTGGTTGATGCTCGACTGAACATGAGCCGACAGTGTGCCCAGGTGGCCAGGAGGGCCAACAGCATCCTAGCCTGCATTAGAAATAGTGTGGCCAGCAGGAGCAGGGAGGTAATCATCCCCCTGTACTCAGCACTGGTGAGGCCGCACCTCGAGTACTGTGTTCAGTTTTGGGCCCCTCGCTACAAGAAAGATATTGAGGCCCTGGAACATGTCCAGAGAAAGGCAACAAAATTGGTGAGGTGTCTGGAGCACAAGTCTTATGAGGAGCGGCTGAGGGAGCTGGGGTTGTTTAGTCTGGAGAAGAGGAGGCTCAGGGGAGACCTCATTGCACTCTACAACTTCCTGAAGGGAGGTTATGATGAGGAAGGGTTTGGCCTCTTCTCCCAGGCAACAAACAGGACCTGAGGAAATGGCCACAGGTTGTACCAGAGGAGGTTTGGATTAGACATAAGGAAAAACTTTTTCTCTCAGAGAGTGATCAGGCAATGGAATGGCCTGCCCAGGGCTGTCCCTGGCAGTGTTCAAGAAGCATCTGGATGAGGAGCTATGAGGTATGGTTTAGAAGCTTGTAGTAGCAATGGTAATGGGTGGACGGTTGGACAAGATGATCTTGTAGGTCCTTTCCAACCTTGTGATTCTATGATTCTATGATTCCATGAAGGAGACAATGAATCTGGATAAAGAATAGGGTAGCATGAGATAGGAATCTCATGAGAAGTGGAGGAAAAGAGTAGAAAAGAAGGAAGAAAAAGACTGACTCATACAACAGCACAGGAAAAAGAAAGACTAGCTAGCGACAAGCATGAAGAGTGAAAACACGGTCTCAGTAAGCAAAGGAATAGAGCCTAGAACAAGGAAAGGAGAAAATGGGATAAGCCATGGGATAGTATTGGAGGAAGTGGAGAATACTAAACACAAGAACCTGGAATGCAACCAAAGAATCCCCAGTCTCGTCAACAGTTTTCTGTCAGCAAGCATCTATGAATCCCATCTGAGAAAACTATATATAATGGGCTTTCACAGATAGTCAGCAATTGCATGCTCTTATTTTCTGGTTGCCTGCCTGGAGACTCTAGGGTCTGATTTACAGAAGTGCTGAACATTTGCAATAGTGACTGAAGTCTATGGAAGTCACTGTTGTGAAAACAAATTCATTAATGTTTGTGATACACTCAGATACTCTAGCAGTGAGTGCCATGAAATAGCTCATGAGAAAGTAAATAACTCTGGCTCTAGAAAGAATTTAAACAGGGTGTAGAAAGTAAGATATACCTTACACACTGAACAACAAAGTAAAAGCAATTTATCGAGATTGTCCGGCAAGGGAGAATCCATTCAGTCCATCCAGTGCAGTGAGTGAGACAGAGGTTGTACAAAGCAAAAAATAGAATACAAGGAGAATATTTTTGTCTAGTGCAATGAATGCGTGACTTTTGAACCTACATTAGCTGATATTTTATTTGTATTATCTACGTACTTCACTTGCACAGACAAAATGCAAGCACCAGTTAATCTCAAATCAGTAACTGATATGATCTACATATGCAAGCCACATCTAGAACGCAGTTCCTGCCTTGAAGACTTATTAGTACGAGTCATACACAATAAAGTCAATGAGTGGTTTGCTGATGATTACCATCAACACAACTTCGATTCCGTGATTAGTTCTCCACTTCAAGCAGTAACGCAAAATACTGTTCTGAAATTTGTACCTACCCTGAAAAAGGATAGCACTTACTGGTCCATTACAAACTAATACCCGTTAACAGAAATGAAGTAAACAACAATTACATTACCTGAAAATAACTAAGTGATAGCTGTAACAGTGTTGGAGGGGTTTTATTCTGCTTGATACTACTTGATTACACTTTTTGTTCTCAAGTTGGCTAACTAAAAGAGCAGCCACCACACTTTCTTTGGCTACTCAAACACACATCGTTTCTCCCAAATTTGTTTGCTGGATTGGGGTTAAATTTTCATCTTCACTGTTAAATTTGTTTTATTTATGTATGATACTCTGTTTTCCATGCTGTTTTTCAAATACTGGTGTCAATTACTGTTACATGACAGTTTTCCACTAAATACAAATTTTGTTGGCTTAAGAAATAATTAAAAGATTAAAGTCAACATTTCTGGAAGAGACTAAGTGATTCTGCCCAATCCACAGAAGGCAGAAGACACTCACCTGAAAATTGATGTATTGAGTTGGCCAACCCAAACATTTACCAGAAGAGGAAAAATCCCCACTGATTGCTCAAATACAAAATAAGTTGGAATGAATATATGTATACATATATAGTGTTATATATCAAATGTATGGATTTTTGAAATGAAGGATTTGGCTTTATATATATATATATATGTATATCTATATATATGTATAACATTTTAATATACATATAACATATAAAAATATATAAAATTTATGTTTGCATATAAAAATTATATATATAATATATACATATATTTTTAAAAAGACAAATTATCCATTTCAAAAATCCACACATTTGATTTGGAGTGAAGCCACAAAGAAACACAGAATCATTCACTGCTGATCCAACTGAATCATGAACAATTTAGATCTTTACCAGGATCGGCATTTTTTCAAGATACAGTTAAGGCCTATTAGTTTTTCAAATTATTGGATCATTTTTATTTTTTTAGATCTGTTTGACAAGACTGTGTGCATCAAATATTTCTGTAAAAACAGAAGTCCCTTGCTATTTGTATATGACGAATTTTTTAGTTACACAATGCGGCACCTTAGAACATAACTTGAACTCCAGACATAATTAATGAAACTGAACAAATGCAATTTCAATGAATGCTTGTATACCGTCCGCACATAGGCAAACACAGATCCACAAGAGAAGTGTTTTCTTACCATTTCTAAGTCACATATTCTCCTGCAACTGTAACCATATAAAAGCTTACGTGTAGAACTTCAGTCATTGCGTCCAGATGGAAAGAGTCTCATGCCTCAGAGCAATGTTCTACACTGTAATTTTCACTCTAGATAGGTGAACAAGTTGAGAAAGCACATTAAAGAAATTCCAGCGGAAACCTTTTTGAAATTCCAATTACTCAATGTTTTCTAATTCTCTATTAACATTGCTGCAGCACCCAGTGACTCCTGACATGGACAAAGATCTGTAGTAACATTTTTAATTTAGTTTCATGAAATAAACACTAATCTTGGCACCTATCAGAGGTGTCACGTAGAAATGCATACATTTAAATGGATATACAGCTACACAGAGGGATCAGCAGGCTTGGCAGCCATAACCAATTGTATGGGAACTGTTGAATCATGGCCTGAACCTCTGATTGACCACCTGAGGCAAGCACTGAGTCAGCCATGGGAGCACAGGTGAAAGCAATTCACCTGTGTGCCTGGAAGGGGTGGAGCCAGGCTGCACCTCTCCTAGACCCCATTTAAGGGCTGACTTCCACAAAGGAAGGATCTCTTCCTGGAGATCGCTCCTTCTGGAGTCTTGCGAGCCTACAACACCGGTGAGCACCTTTCCTTTGTTTGACTATTCTTACTAGCCTGACTTCTCTATATACCTGTTAACTTTACAACCTGTTAACCTTACATCAATACTTTTGTCCATTAGTTTCTTGACATCTGATACATATATATCACAGATGTTTTTGATTTTGAGGTTGGTCCAATTCTCTACATTCTTTTTTCTTCTTGCTTATATCAGAGATAAGAGCCTTCTAGTCCGTGGAAAAGGAGAGGATGACATGGATAAAAGGGACACTGTTCTGACAATACTTTGGAAACTGAAACAGTAATACCTCATCATTTGGATCTGATCTGCAGCTTTACCTCAGCTGCTGAGAGGTAGAAAGAAGAGCTGAAACACAAAGTGCATTCTCTCATGTTATGGTTAACCATATGCCTCAAAATTTTGAAAATTTCCCACAGGAAATGCAAAAATGGAAACAAAAAATGAATATTTTTTTCTCACTTGAAAAGCTAAGTTGAAGATCACCACTCGAATGATAAAATGAATATGATGGACTAAAAAATATTAGTTACATAAATAAACAAATAAACTTTAGTTGCCAGTGGAGAAAGGAGGCCTTGTCTGAAAAGCAACATAAATCCAAAACAAAATTAAAATTTAAGAATAACAAGAATTTATAATAATTTATATGCTTCCCATTTTATCTGCTATGTTAAAAAGTATCAGGATTCAGAATTTCACACTTATTTATCACCTGGTTAAACAACACTTAGTAGCACAGCACCAGGGAGCTGCTGTGCCACTGAGCAGAACATAGACCATTTCTACCCTGATCAAGCAGTAGTAATTGCATCTCCGTATCATTAGGTTGCCCTTAGAGAGATGTCCCCGTAGTATGGCTATTCTAATTAAGTTTGTTATGAGTAAGCCAAGTGTGGTGCACAGTAATTCAGTTGCTTCTATGGCAGAACTGTAGAGCATTTCAACAGGTATGCTAATTTTTTTTCAACTGAAATTTCAGGACAGCTCTGGACAGCAGCTTTTGAAAGGAGGAACATTCCAAATTTCCATTCCCAAATCTGCCTTCAGAAAGGCAGAAATGAAGTGATAAACTTTAAAAGACTTAATTAAAAAAAAAAAAAAAAAAAGCCTGTCAGTAGCGTTCAGTTTCACTTTGCTTCCAGGTAACAGACCCAGTTTTAATTGTAGTATGAGCATGTAAAGGTAAGACTGGGTCACCTACTGTGTCACTACACAAAATAAATGACTAATGGATCTTCCTTCATTTGATAGATTGAGGTTAAAATCCTGTTGCTTCTTCAAGAAAGGCAGAACTACTGCTCCAAGGAAAAGGTGTTCACAGCGCGGGTTTAAGAAAACAGCAGGCAAATTTAAGAAAATTCATCAGTCACTTTATACATTCTCTCTTTAGAAAGTCTTGTTAAATTTGTCTATTAAGAAGAAAACAGTTATTGTATATGTAATCATTTGCCTCCACACAAACTCCTACATTGAAAGATACCACCTTCATTCTGCTCATGCAGCCATGGCTCTTATCTGCCCCTTCCACTGAGTGTGATTTTTACAGTAAAGACTGCACTTATTCTGTTTACATGCTTCCATGCTTGCCTATGCAACTGTTTTCCTGTTGTCTTTTTCATCACACTAAATCAGCCTGTTCAGTTTCCTATATCTCCCTCTCTCTTTTGCTTCTCAAATTTTGAATTCATTCCTACAGACCTTACCTTGTTCAAATAATCTCTCAGGAAGTTTTGGTTACTATATACATAGATAGTGGTTTACTAATACCAAAGCAGCTTTCTGAGGTTATCTACTTAATCTCCTTACAGCTTCTTTCCAGCACTGAAACTGTAACCCCTAAGTTACACAAAAAAAAGAAAAAAAAAAAAAAAAAAAAAGAGCAACAAGCAAAGAAGGAGAATGAGAGAAAAGGGAATAGGGGGAAAAGGAAAGAAAGAGGGAAAAGAGAAAAGACCAGAGCCTTCCTGCTCCCTCTGTCTGATATCCTGCCCAGTGGAAAGGATCAATCTTGCACTCAGAGGAGGTGATCCATAGAAATGAAAGAGACCTCCAGAATTTCTCTCTAGTGTTCATTTCTTTCAGATTTCAGAACAGGCTGAAGCCTGCACTTCCTATCAAGCAGATGGTAGCAGATATCCACCAGCAGCAGACATCCACCACAAGGTCATCCATGTTGCTCTGACAGTCAGTGCCCTCTCATAAGCAGAAATCCGTGGCAGATCTCCAAGCTCTCCTACTGCTCTTTCTCACAAAGAGCAATCCCCTCCTCACTATCCTGTCTTGTTCTTCCCAAAGGCCCTGTATCTCTCCCTTACAGTGTGCAGGTCAGATGGGCTAACCTACCTTATTTCTGCAACCTACCTTATCCCACTGCAGCTACACCCGGTTATCAAGGTCCTCCCATCTACTCCCCATGCACTTCAGTGAGGCTGATGTCCCAGGAACGGTGTGAGAGCATTTTTCCCAGATGCTGTCCTGTAGGCATTTGTTTGAACATGGGATCATGCAGACCTTCATTGCAGGTCCCTCCTGTTCACCTGGCAAACTTTCACCGTTAACCAGTCAATCATTTCCTCACTTCAGTATTGGACACTCTCCCTTCCTCATTACCCTTACATTTAAGTGCTCCTTAACAAGTTGGACAGCCTTCTTCTGGCAGAGACGCTTTTCCCTGCTTTGTAAAGTGGATACTATCCCCCTTCCAAACAGTCCTCAGAAAAGATCACATGGTTATAAAGCCCCCAAATTATCTGATTGAAATACTTTGAAGTTAGTATTATCTTCTTTTAGATGTGAATATCACTGTGAACCAATGAGAGCACTGCTATGACAGAATCAGGGACCTAAACATTTGATACTAAGTGGAGCCTTATGTTCATTCCAGAAAGAAGAAGAGTAGCACTGAATAGTATTTCTAATATAAAGCATCACCTGGCTGCACTTGCATTAGCAGCTTTTTGGGAGAGTGTTAACTGGAATGTAAGGAAGAAAAGGAGTTAACCCTGAAGAATAACAAATGAATTGAGAATTTGTATTTTTGTGTCACTTCCCACAAAGAAGGCCCACAAGGCTGACTTATTCTGGGGAAAAAAAACAACAAAAAAAAAAAAAAAAAAAAAACCAAGTGTTTTTTGTTTAATTGGAGACTTAGATTTTCCTGATTACATAAATCTCTGTGATTTGTTTTTGTTTAACTTGCGCATTATTTTGGAGATGTAACCAAAGTGCTGTCTCATTCCACAAAATGGGAGCAAAGAGATGGCTTCTTTGCTTTTTTTTTTTTTTCCCTTCTGCCACCAGGTCTTTCATTAAAGAGAATAAGAAAATTTTCAAAAGATTTAAATGTAGTTCCTTTCACAGTTATTCAAGTGCTACTTACTTAGCATGTGACATCTTTATGTCAGTGTTTTGTTAGCCAATTGCAGCACTTACACTGCAAATATATAAAAAACCTTTCCTCCAACGTGCTTATAAAGGATAGAATTGTAGATAACAGCTCAGTATAACTGAAGAACACAAAAACAAAACTGGTATCTCAGAGTTCCACAGTAAATTAGTTTCACAACACATCAAGGTCTGCACTTTTAATTAAAAAAAAAAAATAAAAAGAGAGGAAGAAAAAAGGAAAAAAAAAGTAACTCATACTTCTCTTGTATATCACAGACTAATTGAATGGAGTTTACTAATACATCCCTCACTAAAAAACAGCCACATCAAATAAACTTAATTTTTGTTTTGCTTTCTTCTCCTCCTATTCTGCACAATCCTATATTCATCTTTGCCTTTTGTATTCAAATACTAAAAACAATTGATCTACACACACACAGCTATATGAGTATGTATTTAGCAGGGCATACTACATAACTCTTGCAGGCTCTATTCTAATTAATCTAAGAGGCTCCAAGTTTTCAGGCATGAGTTCATCCTTCAGCCTGTTCTCCCTGGCAAGTGTCTAAACTAAGGAGTTGAATTTCCACCTGCCAAGTCTACTGAACTAAGTAGGCAGGACATCATAGTCCAAATCTTGAAAACAGGTATAAGCGCAGTTTTATTCCTCTTCAGGCTTCAGAAGTGCTTTAAAGCCAGTAACTTCTTCAGCCTACCCTGTAGAGTGGAGCTAGAGTACTAGGTAGTTATAAAGAAAAGTCAGTATAATACTAAATGCCATTGAAAAGGAGAATTAAGTTTGAGGATACAGCCTTAAGGACTTCTATCTGAGGAGGTCTGAATGGCTCATCAGCCTCAGGGGACTGTATGAGCTAAGGCAGATTTGCCTGTGAAAAATGTTAGAAATTTTGGCAGCACAGAGCACTGGGTGCCTGCAGAAATGTCACTAGCATCAAATAAGTAAAAGGTATTCAAATTCCCAGAAATGGAGCAAGACAAGGAAAGAAACAGGTTAACTTTTGTCATCAGTGATTGGCTCCAAGTCTGGTGCCTCTACCAGAATTTTGGATTCTATAATCTTGAGGCAAGAGGTCTGCTGAGGCCTGATAGGACTCGCTTGTCTCAATGAGGGAAACATTTCTTGGCTTGTAACCTGGAAAGACTGAGAGATCTGGGACATGGCTGTGACAAGTAAGTCTGGAAAATTCCAAAAACATGTTGAAGACAACTTTCTGTCACGAGTATTGAGTGAGTCAACCAGCCCTCCTAGATATGTTGTTTGAGAAGACACCAAATAAATGCTTCACTACTACCTAGTGGCAAACTCCACAAGAACTGCTGAACCAATGACAATATAATCCACCATTTGACATTCCTGTATTTGTCCCTCCTTTCTACAGAGAAAATCATCATGTGCTGCTGAAGCCACCCTCACATTCTCCATGTTATACTTGTTTCATCCGAACTCAGTGGCTGCACTGAAAGGAAGATTACTGACACAGACTGCATTAGCATCCTCGTTTTGAGAAAGTGATGCAGCAAACAAATAGGGACTCATCAAAGCTTAAAGAATTGCTTAAAATCAGTCAAACCAGACAGCCTAGGTGTATAAATTTAAATTTAAAAAAAACAATACAAAACAAGGAAACTGTTAGCAGTAATTATTTCCCAGCTCTTCACTGGCAAATGGTTTGGAACCTAAAATAGAAAAAATCCTTTTTCTTCATTATTTTATTCTTTTGTCATATTAGCTTGTAAAGCACTGCACTCTCCTTGGCCTTCCTCCAGGAGAACATTAGTTTGAAGGTAATGTTTCCATGATTTGACTGCGAAGGACATGCCCCTTCCAGTCACAGCATCCCTATGTTTCTGCCAAAATAGTCTTCGTTTTTATTATTTGGTGTTGACATTATGGATAAGGATTACTTAAGGAAAAGAAAGCAAATGCATGTGCACATAAATACACACATGCATAGAAGATGGATTTGGGTGGGTGGGCATACCTGGCAAAACAGCTCCTTTCATAATAACCTTTCACAGCAGTGAACTTGAGATGACTCTGAGGCTTCAGTTTCATTTGGGGAGCACTGTTGTATGGCTTAAAATGACTTATGAGATTTTAATTGATAAAAATAATTCGAAAAACAGATGATCTCAAAGAGCAAAGTCCTCCACATGTAGATGTCTTAGATCACATCAATGTCAACTCAGGGTGCACTACAACATTGCCTTTATTATACCTATACCTATCTAAATAACTGCAGGAAGACACAATGCCCATACTGTGCCCTCATCAATGGTGCTTACTTGGGTTTTTTTTCTTTTTTTTTTTTTTTGTATTTACTGGTTATAAAAGACCACAAAGTCATTGGAAGAGAAACACAATCTTTTTTTTGCAAGATCAGAAGACAGCACACTGTGCATTATCTTTTCAATTTACTAGTCATTTCTTACCAACTGATTAAGTGATATTAGCAACAAATCTCAGTTCTGATGCTTCATTGATGCTCAGCTAATAATATATGTATACACATATACACTTTTTTTTTTTTTTT
>JACDJE010000368.1:469672-537470 GCA_016647715.1 Pavo muticus
AAAAAAAAAAAAAAAAAGGCAATAACAGTGCCTTCAAATGGGATATAGGTGCTATGAAGCAATAGCAGGAAATAATAAAGGAAAATTGGTTCACCCCTTCCAACAACTAGTAACAGGTTAAAAAGCATAAAACCTCTCTCCAGAAAGATACAGCCCCCTCCACTGCTAACCCTTAAATGAGGGTGAGGAGGGGTGGATCCAGGCTCTACCTCTTATGGTCACTCAGGTACATTGCTTGCACCTGAGCACCCTGGGTTAGCCACACCTCACCTGATGCTCAGTCATTGTTTCAGGCTGTGACCTGGCAAGTCTACAACACATGTGGAAGAACTTATTTTCCATGAGGGTGACAGACCACTAGAAAAAGTTGACCAGAGAGGTTGTGGAGTCTCATTCTGTGGAGATATTCAAGACCTGGCTGGATGCCTACCTGTGTGCTCTATTGTAGGGTACCAGCTTTAGCAGGGGGGCTGGAGTCAATAATCTCTGGAGGTCCTTTTCAACCCCTGCAGTTCTGTGATTCATGCAGAAGACCGTGTTATCTGTTAATGATACCACTTAAGCAGTTAAATAAATACTGTTTGACTGATAAACAGAATTTGTCGGTGTCTGTTCTTTTTAATGTTCAGTTATGGATTTAAAGAATAATCAACATGCTATACTTCTTCCGTCATATTAATCATTGTTCTATATAGTTATAAATGATGAACAAGGGAAGAGGAAAATTAGAAGACAAATTAATTCAATCGTCTACCAGAAAACACTGTAGCATTATGCAAACACGTCCAGAATCGAGTATAGAAGAATCAAGCTACATATGCATATTAGAACAGAAAGAAAAATACTTGCTATGCAGAAGATAAATGTTAGTAACCAGAAAAAATTATCTATAGTAACCAGTCTCCAATTTGGACAGCATACAGCCAAAGTACTCAAATCTCAGTCAAGATTAAGCCATTCTTTTAAACAGCACAGCATAAGCAACTGTAAGTAAGCCACAAAAAATAACCAATACCCACCAATTTAATATATATATATTTTTTTTCTTTCCTAAAAAGCAAACAGTACAGCACAGTGTGTTTGGGTTTTTTTTCTTATTTATCATTCTTCTCACTTCTGACATTAATATGTGGGTCAGCCATGATTCTGCAATACACTTTCAACCAGAAATTGGCAAATTATTCATATCAACGTTTACAAACAGTTGTTGAAATGGAAGCAATATTCCATTTTCAATAGTGGTGTAAGTAAATCTCTGAATATTGTTGGGGGAACAAAATAGTAGAAGTATGCACTTGCTTGTGACTATGTAAGTAATTATGTGTATGAACAGTCTAGGAAGTATTCCTACTACCACATTAAATCATTTTTATATATATGCTGTCATCACCTTGTCAAGATCTGGAAATGGCATGCTTGTTACATATTACAGATCATATCGTTCAGACAGAACAGAATATTCTCATTTTGTCTTAAAGTAATGCAGAAATTCTCAAGACAGGGAGCCTTGTTTGTTTCTTTGAAGCTCCAAATCCTCCTTGAATGCCCCAACTTTTCCATGTTTCCTTATAATCAGAAGATATAAACAGAGCTACTGTTACTCAAACAATAAAGCAAAGTAAGTAACTTGCCAAGTGTCACCCAAAAAAAAATTGTGGAAAGGTCCAAAAAAAANTTACTGGTTATAAAAGACCACAAAGTCATTGGAAGAGAAACACAATCTTTTTTTTGCAAGATCAGAAGACAGCACACTGTGCATTATCTTTTCAATTTACTAGTCATTTCTTACCAACTGATTAAGTGATATTAGCAACAAATCTCAGTTCTGATGCTTCATTGATGCTCAGCTAATAATATATGTATACACATATACACTTTTTTTTTTTTTTTCTTCCAGAAAGTCTGGACCTGTTTCTCTCCTCCCTCTTTATAGCAATGTTTCTGGGACTACCCACAATGCTAATATAATCCCACGCTATCTGGATGTAACTGCCTACGTCCAGCTGTTGTCTCATTTTGTATTCACACTGTAGGAGTTTTAGAAGTTGCAATTATCTTTATTCTTTGTCAGCTTTAGTAGTAACACAGTAGAACTGGAAAAGACTGGTAGTGGTACAACACTACTACTACTAATTCCAAAATGTACAGTTGATCACTGATTTACTGGCACTGTCTGGAAACTGCTCAGATTTCTAATACTGCAAGAAAAAAAAATAATCAGTCATCCTCTCTATAAAACAAATATTTAAGCCATGTTGTCTGGACTATTCTGAATGTAATATATAATGGTGTCATGATCAGAAAAGGGTGTCATACATAGACTAACTTCTAGCCAGATTTACCTCAAAGAAACAGGCAGAAATGAACTTTTTTTTTTCAAATTAAAACAATAAAACTTCTTTTTCCACTAAATAATACAACTACCTCACAGAGACTTTGACAAAGAAGACAGGTGGACAGAAAGATGTGAAAGATTCTTCCAAACCACAGCAAGCCCAACTCCCTTTTAGACAGCATCATAAGCTTTGCTGTAAATCCACTGCTTATGCTAAGTCCAAAGCCAGGGTGCATCCTCTCATTTTCTAAAACACTTCCTCCTGACTAGGGTCAGAAAAAGACCGGGCAGAAGAACCCCAAATGCTCTTTATAGCAGACTTGGACATCCTGCCTATGCATAATCCAGACTTCTAGCAGAAAGAGTAGTGCGAGCATATCAAAATGTTATTTTTGTTTCCCAGTAATTCTGGAGTCTTTCATAAGGCATGAAGTCACTCATAAATACAACACTTAATGCATACAAGAATACTAAAAATAAAATTGTACATCCAGATTTTTTATTAGAGGAAAAATAATGACAACTAAGATCACAGTAGCTAATTAAAGGCAGTCACAGTTTCAGAAGCCCCTGGAAATATTAGTAGTAACTAACTCGTTTTCAATGAAGAGATAAAATCTTAAAGAACAAAACATGTACATTCATTATTACTGAAGGGCTTTATAACTAATGAAGACAGTGCACTTATTCTCTTCCTCGAATGTCTAGAACACTAGCAATTTGTGGGGGTGTTTACTTCAGCTAGATCGAAATTCTTTCATATTATTGTCTTTAATCTTCCTCTTTTAAATCTATGACAATATTCTTGATGCTTTGTCTTGACTGCTTGCTTTTACACTTAAGATTGCCATTTGTCTTTACTTCTTAACTGGCAGATGCCCTCTCCTAGCACTTTCTGTCCAAAAATCAAGACAGTTAAGAACTTTTGTTCTATGGAGGATAACCTCAAACTTACTTTGGCCATCCAAAAAACTATTTTAGTATTAAACCTGAAATCAGAAGGTAGTTCTGAGGTTACACAAAAACATGTGTTACAATACTAAAAAGCACACTCATCATTGGATTATCTTCTTTGTATAGCTGTCTGAAAGTTTTCATAATTCCTACAGTCCTCATAGGTTTCTTACTTGTAATTAAGCTACACAAAAGCTTAAATTTTGCCTAAATTGAATTAAAAATAAGAAAAACTTAGAGCATGCAGATTATATGCTTTCCTAAGTTGTTTCAGAACACAGAATGAGGATGAGTTGCATCTTCATTTCACAGAATCATAGAAAGGTTTAGGTTGGAAGGGACCTTTAAGATCATCTAGTTCCAACCCCCCTGCTATAGGCAGGGATACCTCCCTCTAGACTAGGTTGCTCAAAGCCCCATCCAGCCTGGCCTTGAATGCCTTCAGGGAAAGGGCATCCACAACCTCTCTGGAAAACCTATTCTGGTGTCTCACCACCCTCATAGTAAAGAATTTCTTCCTAATCTAGTCTAAATATCTTCCTAGTCTAAATCTACCCTCTTCCAGTATAAAGCTATTTCCCCTCACCCTTTCACTACACATCCTTATAACCAGTCCCTGCCCAGCTTTCCTGTAGACCCCCTTCAGGAACTGGAAGGCCACTATAAGGTCTTCCTGGAGCCTTCTCTTCTCCAGGCTGAAGAGCTCCAACTCTCTCAGCCTGTCCTTGTGGGAGAGGTGCTCCAGCCCTCCGATCATCTTCATGGCCCTCCTCTGGACCTGTTCCAACAGCTCAATGTCCTTTGTGTGCTGGGGGCCCCAGAACTGGACACAGTACTACAGGTGGGGTCTGACGAGAGCAGAGTAGAGGGGCAGAACCACTTCTCTCAAACTGCTGGTCAAACTTGTCTTGATGCAACCCAGGATTCAGTCAGCCTTCACATTTAGCACTAGCGTGTTGTACACAATCCACAGTTAAAAAAAGGAGTGGGAAAAATCTCAAAAAACTTACGGCAACTTATGAAGTTCTGGTGGGGTTAGACAACTTTATCCTCAAGATATTAGCCTCTCTGATTTCAGTTCATACCCAAAAACTCTCCTTTGCCTACTCCTTCAAATTCTGACAAAGATGTTTGAATTGTGTTCTATCCCTAGGTTTCTGCCCACAACCATAATTTTGAATATATTCTTCCGAACAGCTGGAAAAGGTTCTTCCTTCATAATTTCATCTATTTTATTAAGCAGATCTCAATGGTTTAGCAGCAAACACTTATTCTATTAATGTAATAAACTGTAACCTCCTTAGCTGTAACATTATAAATTACTCAGTCCCTGATCTCATTAAGAAATGACTCTGTAGGAGCACTAATGTAACAAAGGAGAGATAGCAGTGTTCTGCTGTGTTAGAAAGCCAGGCACTTAGCATTTGTCCAGAAGTGAGTTAAACAAATTCAACAAGGGCAAACTGATTTCATCTGGGCAGCAGCAACTTAGCTCAATGGTTGCAGAAGAGGAAGAAAAAACAAACTGATTTTCAGTAGCAGTATGTATCAGCAAGTAGGATATGAAGGTGGAACAGAAATTAAGATTTATTTTCAGTTGTGCATGCAACTTTAAAACTCCAGTATAAATTTCAAAGATGTGTAATTTCAAAGGAGAGAATGGGTAAAGACTTCAACACAAATAAATTTGATGAACAGAACAGAATGGAATGCATACAAAGTTTAAGTTAAAAGAAGGAGCTTAGTTCTTAAAAATATCTTTAGAAAAGACAACATTATCAATTATAATGTTCATAGACATGAAAGTCGCTTCTAATTGAAGCAAAATTTAGAGCTCTAAAATAAAGTTGGATTATATATTTTCAAGAAGATGCTTGAAAAGCAACTGAGTACCTGCCAGAAATCACAAGATTCCGACTTATGTAATAATGTAGAGCTGATATAATTCCTGCACAACATAACAGCTCTTGATTTTGAAGTTCAAAGGCAGACTATTCTATTCCTGTTCAACAGAATGAAACTGCATGTTTACAGGAGTATCTCTCAGTATTCCTAATTCTAATTGTAAAATGATACTAATACTAGAAATTGTATCTACAATTGTATATACTTACTCTTATAGATCCTCACCAACTGATAGGGAAAAACATAACAGAGTAAAATATCATTATGTTCTTGTTTTGCAAACTGCCCTATAGTCAAGCCCTGGGGCAATGCTGCCAAGCCTTGGAGACTTGTTAAGGTGAATTGACTCTGGGATATTTAGTATCATTAGAAGAAAATCCAACCAAGCCAGAAATGTTGGAGAGACTTTCAGGTGACAACAGAATGCATATGTGAATCTATATGCATTATTCTGGTTTGGTATAAATCAATATGACATGCAAGAAAGTGATATGCTTTATACTTCCTAATCTATAGAGAGTCCTGCAGCATCAAATAGATGTTATAATAGTGTTTGATTTCCTTACTTGTCAATTGATTACATGTAACCAGCCCTTCTTGGTTCACAAAAACAATTCTAAGTAGCAACTTTTATAGTGTTCCAGTGGGGACAACAAAACTCTATATAAAGAGATGGAAGGCTTAGGAAAACAAATATTTAAGTTTTCATCACACTTGTTTCAAGCTGTCACGCAGAGATGTACATTCAACACAATAAAACAATAAGGGAAAATTAAACAATTTCAACCATGCATTCATCCCTGGTCTTGAACCTTGTCAAAGCTCAAGCATGCACCCCTGAATGGGCCTAGAATGAGGCCCAAACTCAGTAACCCTAAAAGCTGACGTCTTCAAACAGAACAAGTTGAAACACTGAATCTCATAAGAGTTGCCACTTGCTATACTGAGAACACCTGGAAATACAAGTTAGCTTTGCTAACCCCTTGGGGGTGGAAAGAGAATGGTGACGGCTGGACCAGAGGTGTCCCCATCGCCCTAACAGGCAGGAACACCTCCTGTGACCAGATAAAACCTACTTCTTTCTGCAGCATTGAGAGGATGGTGATCAAGACTGGAGGTTCAGGAATCTGTTGCCATTTGGTTTGTACTTGTAAATTACAGGTTATTAGTAGTCCAGAAAAAAAAAAAAAGAGAGACCTAATCTTATCATGGGGGAATCCACAAGTGCAAGTCACAAACCATTAAACATGGTGTGACAAGTCACTCAGAGCCTTGCAGTTCTCACACTTAGGAGTGCTGGTGAGATCCAGCATATTTTTTAAGTGACTTTGTACACTTCAGACACTTTCAAGTCTCTGGGAAGCTTTCAACAGCGATGTTGGATTGTCCTCTGGAAAGTGGTCGCATTTGTAGGACATGCTACCAGTGTGACAGCTGCAAAAGTTAACGTCACCAATTCTCTGAAGCTTCATTTACACCAACTGCTTGCTAAAATGCATAGCCCATGAATTATCAGTTTAGACAGGCAGAAGTTCATAAACAATCCTGAGTGGTAAAATTCTGAAAAAGCAATTTGAAGTGGCCTGTCTTGTTTCCTTCTTCCATATCACTTTCCCACTTCCAATGTTTTCCTATATCGGAATTTTAGCTTGCTGGAATTCTTTTGTTTTTACTACAGATCGGAAATGTGGCACAAAAAGATAAAACAGCTGCATCGTACTTTTCTGCCTCTTATGTAGAATGCATTTCCCAACTGGAAGCAAACATCCCTGTACAGAAACAAAACAATTTTAATAAATCAAAACGAAGCCTTGCTGATGGAAAAATCAATCATCTCCCTATACTATATGCTTTTATACATAGTGCATTTAATTTCCTCTTTAAACATGATTGTTAAATCCAGCATAACTTGTTTGCTTGGTTCTCAACTAGTTCACCAACTCATGACACTTGCAATGCACCTAAAAGCAGTCAGCATTTTAAAAACAAAAGTAATATGTGTACAGATAATTGTCCTTTTTAGCAAAATATATACACATCTGTATATAAGCTATTTAATTGGATTCTTGTTTAAATTGATAATCACATTAAATTCAATTTGCATGTTAGCAAACTGTTAGCAAAAGTTCTCTCAAAAGTGTTCTGCATAGGGATGTATGCCACAAACTATTCCAAAATCAGTATTAGAATCATAAAATCCTAGAACCCTGGAATGGTTTGGGTTGGAAGGGACCTAAAAGATCATTTAGTTCCAACCCCTCTGCTGTGGACACGGACATCTTCACTACATCAGATTGTTCTAAACCCCATCCAACCTTGCCTTGAAATATTATTAACATACTTCTTAAATGGATGAAAAGTACACAGAAAAGGACTGTGCAAGAAGGGTTCCTTGGCCTTTTTTCAACCCTCCAATAAAACTAGTGTCTAAAGCCAAATACAGGGTGGTTTGCAAATTTCCTATTCCACAGTGACTTTTATTCATCTTACTTAGTTGCTTTACCAGTAAGATACCCTTCTAAATAACAACAGTAATGAGAGAATACTGTTAGAATATGTTTTAGAAAGTTAAACAAAGAGGTTTTTATTATTATTCCCTTGATAATATATACACTTGCAACTAAAATACAGCACAACAGAAGCAAGAAAAACAAATAAAACTCTGATAACTGAAAGTATACTATTCCTTTTTAATTGAACTAAATTACTTTTATTTGATTAATGAATGGAAGTTTCTTACAGTTTTATGCTATTGGAATCACAGAAAACTTTTCACTTAAAGATTCTTTTCTATGAGTTACGTGAAGAACTTTTGGAATTTATGAAGAAACTGTATGCTTTATTTGGTCTAAAAGCACATTGAGTTAACCTGCTGCCTCTGTCCTCAACAACCATCTACTCCAAGAGAAACAGTTCTCCTTGGAAAACACCACAACAGCATGCAAAGGCAGCAGCACACACAGCACCTGGGATTAAAAAGAATTTGGTATTTTACAAAGGGCTTTACAGAGCAGGGAACAAACAACTACAACCCTTACGGCTTTTCTTTGTTTCTGCTGATGAGGAATCTTTTAGAAGCCAGCATTTGCCAGATGGGGAAAAAGTTTTCCTACTAGAAAACAACAAAAAGTATCATCAAATTACTTTGAGGAGAAATTGATCAAGCAAGCTGAAGGAAGTCAAGAGGCTATGAAGTCTGAATTAGGTGCTGTGAAAGCCAATTTTTGCTCACATTTGACAGCAAATAACCCAGTACCAATGACAGGCAGCAGTCACTGCTGCAAACAAACAGAATGCAATTACATTTGTGTTTTCAAAGGATGAATTGAGTGTATAATATTTTCATGTATTTATCACGTTTGCCACATCAATCTCATGTATGATAGAACACATCAAATCACGTAAACCATTCCACAAACTGTATTTGTCTTTTCTCTGTCCATAACGTTAAAATCTTTTGCCTTTTGCAGACATCAGATAGCTGCAAAATAATATAAGGAACAAGAAACTGCAGAGTAGTTCTCTACAGTATTTGAAGAAATGTTTCTAAGCACAACAGCTAGCATAAAAACAAACGCCTTACTGAAGGCAAGTGTCTGAATCATACTCTGATGTCTCTAAATCCTTAAATGTTTTTCAATTGCTACAGACATACTTGATGGAAATACATTGCCTAATAAGTTTCAAGCTACTTTGAATGGTCCATCAGCCCCATTAATAAAGTGTTTCTTTCTCTTTTTCACATTGCTAATGTGTTAATGGCTAATATTTATCATCCTCCAGAACCACTCTGACCGGCTAATCTAACAACTTAGCAGTATAAATCCTCAGTGGTTTAAAATGTGAAAATAAATAGGCTAATCTCATCTAGGACACTCATTTGCTTCCTATTCTAAGTTCAGGGAATGTATTTCTCGCTTTTTTTTTTTTTTTTTTTTTTTTTTTTAAACACAGCAAAAAATATATCTTTCCATTCTGAACAAAGTCAACAAGCAAAGTTGTCACAGTGCCTTACAGGAAGTTTTGAGATCAGTTGTGGCGCAGAAACCAAATTACTTCCTTCCTACAGAACTGGACTTGACATTAGATCTATTACAATAATATCAGCAACACATTACTAAAGCCAAAATAGTACAGAGAATAACATTTACATACAGGTTAAAGGTATGACCTACTGGAGTTAAACTCTGTGGAGAAAGACCTGGAGCTCCTGGTGGGCACTGGGTTGGCCATCAGCCAGCAGTATGCCCTGTTGGCCAAGAAGGCCATCAGTATCCTGGGGTGCACTAAAAAAGAGTATGGCCAGCACATTAAGAGAGATGATTGTCCCCCTCTACTCTACCCTGGTGAGACTACATTTAGACTACTATGTCCAGTTTTGGGCTCCTTAGCTCAAAAAAGACAAGGATCTCCTAGAAGGAGTCCAATGGAAGGCCATAAAGATGATAAAGGGCCTACAACATCTCTCTTATGAAGAAAAGCTGAGTAACTTCGGTCTGTCTAGCCTAGGGAAAAGAAGACTGAGAGGGGACTTGAAAAAAGTATATAAATATCTAAAGATAGGTAGTAGGCAAATGAATGAGTCCAGGCTCTTCCCAGTGGCCTGTAGCAACAGGACAAGGAGTAATGCCCTAGAACTTGTACATAGGAAGCTCCATACTAACTTTACATACAGCAAAAAAAAAAAAAAAAGGCAATAACAGTGCCTTCAAATGGGATATAGGTGCTATGAAGCAATAGCAGGAAATAATAAAGGAAAATTGGTTCACCCCTTCCAACAACTAGTAACAGGTTAAAAAGCATAAAACCTCTCTCCAGAAAGATACAGCCCCCTCCACTGCTAACCCTTAAATGAGGGTGAGGAGGGGTGGATCCAGGCTCTACCTCTTATGGTCACTCAGGTACATTGCTTGCACCTGAGCACCCTGGGTTAGCCACACCTCACCTGATGCTCAGTCATTGTTTCAGGCTGTGACCTGGCAAGTCTACAACACATGTGGAAGAACTTATTTTCCATGAGGGTGACAGACCACTAGAAAAAGTTGACCAGAGAGGTTGTGGAGTCTCATTCTGTGGAGATATTCAAGACCTGGCTGGATGCCTACCTGTGTGCTCTATTGTAGGGTACCAGCTTTAGCAGGGGGGCTGGAGTCAATAATCTCTGGAGGTCCTTTTCAACCCCTGCAGTTCTGTGATTCATGCAGAAGACCGTGTTATCTGTTAATGATACCACTTAAGCAGTTAAATAAATACTGTTTGACTGATAAACAGAATTTGTCGGTGTCTGTTCTTTTTAATGTTCAGTTATGGATTTAAAGAATAATCAACATGCTATACTTCTTCCGTCATATTAATCATTGTTCTATATAGTTATAAATGATGAACAAGGGAAGAGGAAAATTAGAAGACAAATTAATTCAATCGTCTACCAGAAAACACTGTAGCATTATGCAAACACGTCCAGAATCGAGTATAGAAGAATCAAGCTACATATGCATATTAGAACAGAAAGAAAAATACTTGCTATGCAGAAGATAAATGTTAGTAACCAGAAAAAATTATCTATAGTAACCAGTCTCCAATTTGGACAGCATACAGCCAAAGTACTCAAATCTCAGTCAAGATTAAGCCATTCTTTTAAACAGCACAGCATAAGCAACTGTAAGTAAGCCACAAAAAATAACCAATACCCACCAATTTAATATATATATTTTTTTTTTCTTTCCTAAAAAGCAAACAGTACAGCACAGTGTGTTTGGGTTTTTTTTCTTATTTATCATTCTTCTCACTTCTGACATTAATATGTGGGTCAGCCATGATTCTGCAATACACTTTCAACCAGAAATTGGCAAATTATTCATATCAACGTTTACAAACAGTTGTTGAAATGGAAGCAATATTCCATTTTCAATAGTGGTGTAAGTAAATCTCTGAATATTGTTGGGGGAACAAAATAGTAGAAGTATGCACTTGCTTGTGACTATGTAAGTAATTATGTGTATGAACAGTCTAGGAAGTATTCCTACTACCACATTAAATCATTTTTATATATATGCTGTCATCACCTTGTCAAGATCTGGAAATGGCATGCTTGTTACATATTACAGATCATATCGTTCAGACAGAACAGAATATTCTCATTTTGTCTTAAAGTAATGCAGAAATTCTCAAGACAGGGAGCCTTGTTTGTTTCTTTGAAGCTCCAAATCCTCCTTGAATGCCCCAACTTTTCCATGTTTCCTTATAATCAGAAGATATAAACAGAGCTACTGTTACTCAAACAATAAAGCAAAGTAAGTAACTTGCCAAGTGTCACCCAAAAAAAAATTGTGGAAAGGTCCAAAAAAAAAAAAAAAAAACCACCATTGGAATCTCTTGAGTGCAAGTCAAGTGCTTTAACCACAATGTTATTCTTTGCTTCTAAAGAGCGCTGCTAATCTGACCTTGTTTGCTCAGAAGATATTCCTAAAGCCACCGTATTACACTGAGCATTGACATTTCTTTCTATTAGTATTTTAAACAGGATCTGATTAATCCAGCTAGCATAATAAACAATCCAAATCTTCCTAGAATGTGAATTCATGTGTAACATTTAAGACTTATAATTGTTGGGTAACTCTAAAAAATTCTACAGTTACACTGCTGGCCCTGATACGAAATACCATAAAAATATTCATTATTTTAAAAGGACTTCCAGATGAAGACTCTGAACTATTTCAAAATAAGCTGTGAAGTACTTTTGAAAGCTCATTCAAACTTAATCCTTTTAAATACTTAAAGTATACTGTGCTGTAAACCCATGAACTACAGTGTACAGACATCTTCATGCAGATGAGGAACATCTACATGATATCCTTTGTGCTGGTACCTTGTGCACCTGCACAATGCAACTGTATACTCAATGGGGAAAGTTAAGTGGAGTTTACTGCCACAGACAGACCAGGAGGGGTGGACAAACACACAAGGACAGCCAGACGAGAAGGATCAGTCTGCAGTTATAGAAACTGCAGGCACAAAGCAGGACATTCTTAAGAATTTTACAGTGGGCGTTATTTGAACGACTAGAAAGGGAAAGCTGATTAAAGGATACAGCACATTCAGTGGAAAAATAATAAATCTGCTCTTCTCCGCTCAAACAACATGGCTTACCTCTTTTTTATTATTATTTATTATTATTTTTTATGCTTATGCCAATCAATGACTTGGAACTGATTTCCACCCAAAATATCTGAAAGATGAACATAAGCAACGACCATACAGACAACTTGTACTGTCCACTGGGGACTATTTCTACATATGTATTATTTTGAAACTCCACTGATCATTAAGACCATTTTGAATGTTGTATATGTTTTAAAGGGTGTACAACAACCTTTGTAACCACCCCTTCAAAAACGCACAGTGTTTGTAGCAAGCTATTCATGTTAACTACTGTTACAGTGTCTTAATATTTTCACTTGATTGAGCTTTGCATTGCAGAAATATGACCGTTTTTATTAGCCTACTATTTGATGGAATTACAGCAGATGTCAGAGGAAAAACAACCAACCAAACAAAACTCATCTGGTAATTCAGGAAATAACCTACAGTTTTCAGTTTTACACTTTCAAACTGGGTACTCCAGATTCTTATTGAAATCTGTGATGAAAATGCAAAGTAGTGCAATTTCTCCAGATAATACAAGTTAGCCAGCAACTCCAATAAGAACATGCAAAAATAAGAAAGAAGTAGTTCCATGTAACTGTGGAAATGTGTTTATAGTACCATCTGAAAACATGTCATAGCCAACTTTACGCAAGCTAGAAGCTGATTGCTTTCATAAATATGCATATATATTTTTTACTTGCAAAGCCCCAGTTTATGCTCATAACAGCAGCACTCCAGCACTTTTCACCCTCCAGTATGTGAGTGAACAGTCCTGCTCCATCACTCAAACAATTGTCTTGGAAGCGTATCATAGAATATGCTCACTGCTTGCCTCCAAATTTTGCATTCCTGAAACAGAATAGCTTGTTCTAGTCAATGATGCAAAAATAACCATTTTTACAACTAACAGTTGTACAGTAAACTTCAAAGCTCTCAGCTGAAATATGGTGTCATTGTGATTGGCCATGTACATACAACACAATGCAAGATAAAGCATAACCTAAAGAGCTTGCAAACTCAGCAGACAAGGCAGAGTGTATTCAATGAAGGAATATAACTATCCACATGGAAAAACCAAAGTTCAACGAGTTAAGACAAAGGCTGAGCAGGGTATCATATCGCCTCAGCAACTCTAATGCATAAGGAGCCCTGACGTTTTCATTTTGGCAGATCACATTCTTCAATCATTGTGTGTATTCCTTAGGGTTAGAAAAAAAATCCAAAATTGAACCCACTTTTCATATATTCTAGTTTTATTCCTCAACTATAAAATTACTTTCTGTCTCTATTTCTGTCACTGGAAATATATATTCTCAGTCAAATGAACTAAGCATTGAGAAGAAGAGTTGTCCTGGACAGACATCTGTGGAGACCAGTGGTCCATCCTGTCTGTCTTTGGCTGTTGACAGCAATCAGTGCTTCAGAAGGACATTAAGCCCACTGAAAATAACCAAATACTGAATCAGATTTTCACATCTTGAGGCAAAAATACTGAAAGCAATACAACAGATTACAACAATCACTGGAATAATGTCTTAGTGAAATCTTCACCTGTGTTTTAATCTGGAAGTGTGAAAATTTCCCTAAGCACTCTCTCTGACTGATGCACTCGTGAATACTCCACGTGCATTACTGAGAGGCTGCTTATGAGTACTGGCAGCTACTAATGACTTTGGAAAAAAAAAAATCAAGGAAGTAATAGATGGGAGGGAAAGGGGAAGTATAAAAGGACAAGAAAGAATCAGATAAATATGGAAGATGTGATCTGAAGTTCAATAAAGCCAATGGCATGATTCATACTTACTTCAGAAGTCATGCTAGGAGGAGACCAAAAAAGCAAAGAACAGATTTAAGGCCTAATGGTACACAAGCATTTCTCCAAATGTTTTGCAGCAGAGGACATGATGTTTACTGTAAAGTTATCATCTGTAAGAATAAAGTTATAGTCCTTTTTTTTTTTTCTTTTAAATAGCTCTGGCAATATGTCACATGGAAATCCATTTTTTCCCGCTAATGTCCACACAGTCACGTCTATCAGACTCTGTTAGTGGCCAAAAAACACAACCCCCAGGGATAATGAAAATAAGGTGAGCCATGAATTACACGCATCACTTGAAAATGTAGCAGCCAGCGTCTGCTTTAAAAATGTTGTCCCTTTGTCACATTCCCACTAGAAATAAGAAAAAGGAGTAAGGCAGTAGCCTTTATCCTTATGATTGTTCCACCAGGAGCTATTACCTAGAAAGAAATAACAGGAATAAAGTTCCATCCGGATCCAGCAACAGGTTCAAACGAACATGACGTCTGGGTTGCTCAACAGGTGAGATGAGATGATGATATGTTTTCAGATCTTTGCAGAATAGGAAAAAAAATTAAGTTTGAGAAGATTTCAAGGCTACATTCACAGTCAGATGCCTCACTGATCAGCAGGTGAAGGCAAAAACATTGTTTCACATGACATAAAAGCAAATGTGTGCATAATCTGTTGTGTCACCGCATAAACTTCTTGGCTGCACAAGTTATGATTACAAGTTAGAAAATTAAAAAAAAATCTTCTTATCTGATCTTCACTTTTGTTGTGCATAAAAGCAGCTGAATACTGTATACAAAACAGCAGACTAAGGAATAGTGAGATTGGTACTGTGCCCAGGAAAGTTAGCCCTAGGACCCAAACTGATGCCATACTGTGGAAATGACACCAGCAAGAATCTAAAAATCTTATTTTATGAGGAACAGACTGATAAATAAGCAATTTTAATAAGACTTTGATTCTGGCTCCAAAAATTATGTTGTGTTAATAAATATAATCTGTCAGCACAGATGGGGAAAATAAAAGGTAATAGAAGTAGAAACATTTCCCCACATTGTTTCAGGCTAAAACTATTACTGAAACTTTCTCTCGCCTTTCTGGAAACATGAATACAAGAGCATTGTCCTGGGGCATAAAACCAAGTAAATGAAGTTGACAAGAAACAACAAGACAGCAAGATTACAGGAACTTCACCACAGACCGCTTTTTACTACATAGGAAGCACATAAAATAGAGCCTTGATCTCAGGTGGGACTGTACTATTAACACAACATGAACACTAAGCAATGCTGTTGGATGTATAGCAACAGGGAACACGGTACATTTCTTGTAGCTTAGCTATAAGTTTCAGTGGCAGCTGTTGCCTGAAAAGCTGTTGCCTCAGAAACTTCTCCCCTTCCTTGCTGCTATTATGCCAGATCCCAACATAAGTGCTTACACTGCAACTACATACAGTCACGTTATCTTAAAGGTCTGGACCTCCAAAAAGCCCAAGGATATTGCTTGCAATACGAGTACTCTGATGATAAATGTCATTGTAGGTATCAAACTCACTCTGGAGGAACTGGCCCGAGACAAACAACTGCTTGTGGTAAGTATCTGCCAAGCAGCAGAAAACTCTCCTCTTGCTTGGCTTTGCCCCTTGGCATTTCATAAGCACAAGAAACCGCTGCTGGGCATGTAAAGTCTTTACTCTCCCCTGTAAGTAGCATCTGTGGTAGAAGAATAAGGGCAAATTTGCATGTGACGGTGATGAGATGAAATAAGCTTTTTGGAAATAAAAAAGGTAGGCAGCAGCATACACACAAAGCAGGAGGGTCAAGGTGGTCAGGACCATATCCTAGTCTACTTGGTGGAAAGGTATGAAAGGAGGGTAACATTACACCCACTCCAGAGTATGCACAATCTGACACAAAGCTATGAGCTAGATTAGTTACCAGAAACAGCTCCATGGTAGACATGATAAAGGTTACTCAGCACCCAGTAAACATGAAGCTCCCTTGTAGAGGGAAGTTTTCTGGCTGGTGAGTGTGAGCTGGCCACTTCTATTTCATCAGTCTATTCTCTACTAAAATGAGTACAAAAATCCATCTGTTCTTGCTTTTTCATTTATATATCAGATAAGAAATGAAACAAAAGCCTTCCAGGGTAAACAACAACAAAAAAAGAAGGAAAAAAGCAAACAAAAAACAACAAAAATACCCTTAAAATAAACAAAGTTCCATTCACCGTGCCTCAGGTAAACATTTTCTATCACAATGGAAGGTGCCTCTCTGTACTCCCTCTCTCAAATGGGATAAAGTAAAATAACTCTCAGTGATAGTACAATACAACATAGTTGCTTGGATTGAGCCACAGACAGCTAAGAAATCTTTCACTTAGCCTGGCTCTATAGCAGCTTAAGCAAGAAGCTTCATAGGTGATTAATCCTTCCACATGAAAACCTGGGAAAGCAGTGTGAGTTACTGGGGGCAGACTGGAATTGCTCGAGATCTTTACACCTAAAGTAATAAAAGAAAGAGCTGTGATTCTTCAAAAAAGCTGAAAGTTTTAGTTGTACTTCAGCAAGGAAAAATAGTAAATAAAAAGCATAAAGGGCAAGAGCTGATATGTTATCTAGAGAAATCAGTCTTGCAAGTCTTGACTAAGAGGACTACATAGCCATTGCACCAACATGCACACGCATACTCACATGTGGCCTGTAGTACATCTGAACTGAACTAGGAGATCAACAACTAAACACAGTCTGTCATTACTAGATTTTTCTTCTTATTTCCATCTTTAAATATCAAGTAAGATTTAGCACCTTATTAATATGAGTAAAGCAGCCTTAATACTGTTGCACAAATCATTTTCTAACAGATACCAATAAGTTACTCTGACTTTCGGAATAGCTTCAAAACTGGTCTTACTAGAAGTTAAATTATTTCTGCATGTTCAGCTGAGAGAAGTCTGGGAATGGAGACTTTCTGCTACTGAGAACATTTCCAACGACAGCTCACTCTCTAAGTGTAGACTGACATTCACGTACAGAACAGGCTGAGTGGTTAAGTGGTGTTCAAAACCCCATAGGAATACTAAGCAAACAACTGTTTCTCAGACCGTGAGAGCTAAATGATAAGGAATGGCTCATCAATGAATCTTTCTAAGTACACATTGTAAGCGCACTCCCTTTTTATTTCACTATACAAACTGTATACGTAGCTACTACTGAATTGTTACTGTGATGTGAATGAGAAGTGATTGTAATTAGAACGGATTCTGCTGCAAAAGAAATAGGCATCACTATTTTCATATACCACAAATATTTACTCCATTATGTGAGTTGAGTGTGTTATTCAAAATATCAGTAGGCAGTTGTTCCCACAAAGAGTTTGTAGCGCCTTGAACTAAATACTAACTTAGAGTTAGTTAGACTTTCTTCACGCTGCGACTCCTCTGCTCTTTCTGGGAAATATGGAGATTTTTAAGTAGTACTGATCCTCACTAGCAGATGGTAGTAGCACTTTGTCACAGCATTATTACATATAAGTTAACACTTCAGAATTTTAATGCTACAGCTCCAAGACATACTTCTCAAACCCCTCAATAAAAGAGCCATTTCAAAGCTTACATCTACAGCTGCTGCTGTCCACTTACTTCTTACTATCAAGTGAAGTGGTCTTTGAAACAGTAGTATTAAAAATGATAACATATATTAGAATACAAATTGGTCCAGGGGAACTTGTGAAATTAATCACAACTGACAGTGTCTCTTGAATCGCTAAAACCATGACAAAAACAACAAAATACCTCTCCATGGCACTTGCTTTTGAAGTAGCCTCAAAAATCAAACACCGGTTATTCCTAAGTAGCAAATATTTGCTTATTCAGTGCAAGATTCCCCATCGTGGAAGGAAAAGAAAAGAACTTGTGCTTGTTCTAAAGGGAGGATTTAGCAGAATGAAGGAATGGGGACTATTGCAATGGTTTTAACACTTCCAAAGCATAGACATCAACAATTTCAGTATTCTCTTTGTTACTCCAAGCTGTTGCTGCAAAATGATGCAAGGATCTTGTTTACTTATATGCTTAGTTAGCCCCTCTCTCCCTTTCGTGTTTTGGGTGGGAGTCTATAAACTTTGTATTTTCTGAAAACAGTTACACTCCTTACATGACACAAAACAAAGACCCAATTAATTCTGGCTTCAGGGACATTTGGCAGTCTTAAAAAAAAAATGGGGAAAATTGCATCTCTTAAAAAAAAACAAAACACCACAGTACTTTAACAGACAGCATTTTTTACTCTTAAATCCTGCAGAAGATTATTTTCAGCAATAACAGTTTCTAAGTACTATCATTATTTACCTTTCCCCAAGGAGGTATTTACCTCCTTCTTCCCATTCAGTACTGTTATCAGAGATCATTGATCTCAAACAGAAATACATCCAAAAAACCTATTATCCCCAAGTCTCGCTGTGCCTCATTTAAAGGAAACGCAGGTCAGTGGCTGTCTCTTAGTTGCTTTGTAGCTGGGCTAATCAAGGCCGATGTTGAAAGAAAACCAGGCTTTGGCCTCAACAGCCCAAATGAAGACACATGCTACCAGATAATCATGGAAGCAGATCCGCTCACCACTCTGGACCTTCACTGATTAGAGATCTAAATTTTAAGGCAAACTATGCAGCTATTCAAGAAAGAGAAAGCTAGCCCTCTCTCTCTCCATGAAAGGCACCGCAGGCTTTGAATCCAGAAGCATGATGTATTATTTTCCCTTTCCTTCCTTCCTAAATTAGGTCAAAAGCCAATGGAGCAGAAGCTGTGGCTGTGCGCATCCCTTCCTCCCACTCACCAGCCACAAACGCTGAGCTTTCATGCAGGCGCAGTACGGAGCAGCAAAAAACTGCTGCACAGAGGAAGATTATTTAATCAGAGGGATAATGCCAAGGCACAGGAAGGTACAATACACCCAGAATTATCCTAGGAGCTGAGGAGGAAGATGGCACTTCAGTACTTGTTGTTTATATCTGTGTACAATGGTACGAGAGAATATGAAGATAAAATGGATCTAATTTTTCTGTAAATTAACCAGGTGCAATTATCAGCTAAAGAAAAAAAAAAAAGATTGTACCACACATATCCAATACTTCACAGTGAAATTATGGAGGCTGGACACAAAGAAACAATCACACATCCTAATCTATAATTTAGTTTCCCTTAAATTCTGTATTATCTTCCACATATATTGTTCTCAAACCATTGTTTGTATTATATTATACAATATTATATTATATTATTTGTCTTCTCAGTAATATTTGGGCCAGCCCAGTGCTTCACACCTCTGGATTTCCCAACTTTCCTTATACATATGCACATACACCTCCTTTATACGGTCTGTCCCTAATTTTTCAAGCTTGGTTTCCAAACAAGGCCACATTACCTGTCACCACCTTAAAATTATCCTAGCCTGTTGCTGAGGCTCCAAATTCATCCTGTACTCCTTCACTACTCAACCAGCTTTCACTGCTACTAACCACTCCATCGCCTTCCAATGCTCCCTCAGAGAAGGCATCACCAAAACCTTTCCCACATTACCCCCATTCTCAGAGCTTGTCTCCTGCAGAGAAAAGTCACAAGAAAGCTTTGGTTCCTGGAGATTCATTCTGTCTTTTACTTGCAAAATCCTCCTCTCCTTGAAGGCAGGTTATGGCCATGGTGATGATGTCCCTAAGACATCATCCACCATGATGGCGACAGTCAGGGCTGCTGACTGTTCCTTCCTAGCTCATACATGATACACAGGCCATACTTCCTTCTTACCCACTCCCTTCATCCATTTTATCTGAAGTAGTCAATATTTCAAACAGGTTGCAGGAGTTTTTTTGTTTGTTTGTTTGTTTTCCCATTACAAGCAAAAGCAAGAGAACATTTCCAAGAAGATATGTGTTTCTCACCCACCCGCAGGTTATGCTGCAACACAATTCTGTTGCAGGAGAATTACTCCAAGAAGTCACAGAATCACTTATCTAGACTGCTTCAATACTTTGATAGCTTTCTAGAAATTTCATGTGGCTAACTAACAAGGATGTAGGTGCTCTCAGAACCATTGATTCTATTTAAATTGCTCTTTTAAACAGACTAGCGTGTTTTGCAGTGTATTTTTCCACCTTTCCCAAAAGGGATTTTCTTTCTACCTAGATGTCTTCTAAAATTGTGCTATGAAATATTTGTCCAAACAAAAGACACAAAGGGAATGCTTATGCAATAAGTATGAATTAGTTCCTGCATTACTAAAAACCAGAGTAAAATGCTGGCAGCTGATAAGATAATGACTGTTTCATTTTGCCAATTTAACCAGTTCCACTGGCAATCAAGCATTGCAGGTAGTGATTACACAAGCATTGCTAGCCCTCATTTCCTGTCAATTATCTTAACTCACACCACTGTAACCTTTGCTACCCTGTGTGACAAACCAGGGAAGTACTGCCATCAGCCTCACCATACCTATCGTGTCAGTACATCCCTGAAGACATATCAATGTACTTTCACTCCTCTGTACAGACGGTGATCATTCACAAGCATGAATGAATGAATTTGTCTCTCAAAACACAGAAAAAGATGTGCAACTTTGTTTCCTGGTGTAGGAACTGTTTGGCTTGCAGAGATCCAAGCCTCCTCTTTCACTACATCTTGAAATCTTCTGACAGACCAACTTTTTGTTCCACATTTGTACAGCTTCTCACACAGTGGGGTGCCATTTCACGATTTATATTCATTTTACAACTTCCTGCCTGCAAGTGAAAAACCTCCCTAATCCCTGCATTGTCACTTATAAGATAGAAACTAATTTCATCCTAAATTAAAGAATAACTCCTCTGCTTACTGAAAAAGCACTTATTTAAACATTGTATATACAGACATTAATACATTCCCCATTTCTAGTTATAAAGCTGTAGAGGGGAGATGGCACCTGAGGAGTATGTTTAAAAGATACTTACGGGAAGTTCATTGGTGAATAAAGTGCAGTATGTTTGGTTCTACAGGGTCATGAAGGGGAGAGTTGAAAAAGAATAGTGTGGGGAGTGTATATCTCAAAAGAGGTCAAATAAGTGGAATTCAGAGAAAGAAAAAGCAGATTTGTCTGTCCAAATAACAGATATTTATGTTATGGCATATTTAACTTCATTTGCTTGAAGAGAAAAAAAAAAAATACAGGAAGCCTTCCCCAAAAGCTATACCTCCTAATTTATTATGCTGGCCTACGACTTCAGAGATGGTTGTTGGTGGTACGGCAGTAGAGATTAAACCACCAATATTCCATTACATGTTGTTCCTGTGTGACAGATGGCAGCACAGGGGCAGTCTGACAAAATGGCATCTGACATGGAAGTACATATGAAGCAAAGGTGCATCACTGAATTCCTCCATGCAGAAAAAATTGCACTCACTGACATTCATCAATGCTTGCTGAACATTTATGGAGACCAAACACAGTGAATGTGAGCACACTGAGATGGTGGATGGTATGTTTCAGCAGTGATGACAGTGGGTTACCTCCACTGGTGCATATTTTTTACAAGCACAGCATGCAGGCTCTCATTCATCACTGGCGAAAATGCAGTTAGTGGTGGTGACTGTGTTGAAAAATAATGTTTTTAGCTGATAATCTACTCTATCAAATAGTGTTCTTGTGCTCTTTGTATCTGTTGTTGTTTCCATGGAAATAAATAGGAGGCATTACTTTCAGAGCAACCTATGTATTTAAGAGTACACAATACAGCTACTGTCGTCTGTCTGCCACGAGCATGGAATATGAGAAAGAAGTGAATAAAAATAGCAAAAAGGAAAAGACTACATGTTTCAATATGGCTGGTACAAGTGCCTTTTGCTTGCCATTTAACACAGCCCATACCACAGTAGCCTAAACTGGCTTTGCCAAGTGAGAAATGGATCTTTTCTACCCTCCTTTTCCCTTTAACAACTACCCAGTACATAAAATGGCTTTAAAATATTCTCAGACATTTAGGGTGAGCACTATAAACCATGAAACAAGACAAAGAGCATGCAGCAACAAACGTCCTTGCTTAATAGTTTTGTCCACAGATCTCTCTGCTGTGCACTTTCAGTCCAGGCTGTACTGCCAGGTAACTTTCAGTACTGATTTCAGTACTAAACTCTGCAATAGTATCTCCTCACCTGAGAAAGACAACTGGCATCTTTTTCACTGAGAGAGTGGCAAGGTGCTGGAACAGGCTGCCCAGAGAGGTTGTGGGGGCCCCATCCCTAGAGGTGTTCAAGCCCAGGTTGGATGGGGCCCTGGGCAACCTGATCTAGTACTTGATCCAGTGACTGGCAACCTTGCCTGTGGTAGCAGGGTTGGAACCTGATGATCCTTGAGGTCCAACCCAAGCCATTCTATGATTCTATGTTTCTGTAATCTTCAAAAAACCTCAGTGGCTCAGGAGGCGAAGCTGTACAGCTTGTGACCTTCTGTCATCAAACCTGGATCCTGAGCACGGCATTTGGGAACTGGAGTGGCAAAGCGGGAAAGCTTGCCTTGTGAACATTCTCATTCCTCTTTTTAATGTGGATGTGCAGAAGTGTGCATTATTGTATCTATATAACAGAAAAATAAGGCACAGCAAATCCAGGCCAACATTCAGGTCTGCTGACATGTCATCCTCTGCTCTCTCTGCAGCTCTTTTCCAGAGCTACTTTCCCCAGCACCAGAATGGTGCTACTTGATTTTGATTTATTGCAAGTGAATTATTATAATGAAATCACCGACTTGATTTAAGCCTCTGAGAAGGATACGGTTGGACTAACAAAAAATTGTTCTGCAAAACAAGCAATTATTGTTAGGTTCACTGGATATCGGCCTTAGCAATCCAACTGATTATAGAAAGTTAATGATTTAAAAAGCAATGAAGAAATAAGAAATTAAATCCTTTAAATTTGCATGAAAGGCTCCGAGAGGAATTTTATAGCAATTTTCACTGCATATTTTATTAGATATGTGATATTTTATTCATGGGTAAAGCAAATATAACAATTAGGAATAATTAGCATTTCAGCACAGAGTGTTATCTAATAGGTTAAAATACACATATAATTCTTCATTTAAATTCTATGTCTTCACATTTTCCCCTTTCTGGTTCAGAACTTTTCCATTTAGTATAGCACTTACAGGAATATTACACAGCTCCTGGAAAAAAAGAAACAGAGAACTAGCGTCTCTTGCCTTTTGATATCTTATTTTCTTCTGCTCCTTGCATTTTTACTCGGCTCCCTTTTCTATTTCCTCCTGAGCATAGCTTGTCATATAAACCCAGCATAACTTTCAGGAAACTTTTCCCTTTCATCTTTTTTTCCACCCTACTTCTACGTCATTTCAAAACTAATTTATACAATGGGAACCTACTTTAAATCTAACCCTGCACATATTAATGGGATATCCATCAGTTTACAAAAAATTGACCCAAAAAGTACAGTATTCAACTCTGCACCAAGTCTTCCACTGTAAATCGAATACTGTCCAAAAATACTCAAGTAACTATTTTATCCTTTCTTATTAAGCAAGTATCAATTTTTATTGTCTTTTTTTTTTTTAATGCAACACTTAGAGCTCATAGAATATGCTTTCCTTGAGCTGATGTAATTACCCAGATCAAGGCAGAAACAAGACTCTCCAGCTGAAGTACACTGCAGCACAATACAGAATACCAAACACTTCCTTTGCTGAATTAAGTATATTATCACTGAAACCAGGATGTAAATTTTGAACCTTGTAGAATTACACTACACAATTCCAAGCCCTCTCCTTTGCCAAGTTTCACAACTGCCGTCCAAATGCCAGTACATTTCATCTGCTAACCTTCAATTCAGTCCTCCATGTTATACAGTACAGATTATACAGATCAGTAATAACTCTCCAAATCACATAAATCATTATTAATTATAGTGCCTGTAGGCACAAGAAAATCTCTCCCTCCATCTCTCACATAATCATTTGGTAAACAATAACCAGAAAACAAAGCCTGATACCTATAATGAAGAATAACAGAGGAAACAGTCCTTCTGACACTCATCGGAAGATACTTATGGACATAAAACATAATACAAGAAAGACACCCTTTTCTCACCCATCCTTCCACTAATTAATTCTATCATAGTCTTTATGTTTAAATTACTACCTCTATGTCAAGTACATATCACTAAAAATCTGCATCAGAGAAAACAGCTCTTTCTCTTCTCTGTGTGCTGCTTTAAATGAATAAGCCAGGCAAGACTTGGGCTCTGGAGGTTTCATCCATGCCTTCATTACCTGGTGTTGAGGATGGTTTAACTAGTGCTGCACTTAGCACACATTTAGCACATACTCAGTACCAAATATCACATTCCTGTAGATGAGTATTGCACCTTCTCCAATAGTCTATTAGCAGTGGCAGGGCATTTTGCTTTGCCCAAGACGGTACGTTTTGGGGCAGAAACTGGGCTTTGCACAGAAAGACAGAGTCCAGAGCTTCATATAACATTTTTTACAGCTATAGAAGAAGGCTAGTTCCAGGCCAACCTCTTCACTTACCAGGAATGTGGTACCTAATGGTTATCATTCATGGTATAGGAAGACAGAATAATATCACAAAAGGAAATGGATAGCACTTGTACCCCAGAAGCCCAGCAGGAAGCTAGCTGCTCGACAGCCAGTCAGCCTAGGGTACAAAATGCTCCAGAGAAACTTCAGTTTGCATGCCCAGTTTCCAGCTGTTACAATAGGATTGCTGGCCAACTGAGTGTCACACTTTAGTGCTGAGCTGTGATTTCCATGCTTGCTTCTTGGCATTCATAGGCAGCACAAATAAATGAGGATACGTAGGGCTGTCAGAGACAGGTGTGAGCATGAGGGAAGGCATGACCTGACTACAGCATCTATGGGTTGGAGAGGTGCAGAGCTGCCCAGGCTTCAGCAATGATGGCAAGTATGCGTCTGAAATCAAAGTTTTCTTTCAATTTCACCAGTGTGGATAACTTTTTTTTTATTTTTTCCTCCTGGATTTCAAGTTTATAAAAAAAAAAAAAGAAAAAATATATAAAAAAAAGAAAAAATGAAGGTGACATCTGAGTTCGTAGATGCGGATAGATATCCTAATTTGCCTCACCAGCATGCCACCCAAAGTCAATATTCCATATAACAGGCTATCATGTATTGCAATATATTTTTACAGAACATTATTTTAATTTTTATTATTTTCTGATATTTGCTCAAAATACAGACCATTCTATAAATATTGTTCCCTCTTCCTACTGATCACTTGAGTCCAAACAGCAACAGCAGTTGGCTACGTCCAATAAGTTTTATGAACATCGAAGGCATAAAACACAAAGTATGTTTGGAGGTTAGGCATATAACAAGAGTTTTGCCATGCTTTAATACGTAATTCAGTTAATTAGGAAAATTAATTAGAAATTGATAGCCCTATAGAACTACTCTTTTGTACAAATCATTTTTAAAACCATTGCTAGCCTGCTGAAATAAGATCAGGCAATGGAGCAGCAGTGACAAAGAGTAAAAATAGAAACCTCAAAAGGCAAAAGCCTCCAATAAATTTCAGCAAAAAACAGACTGTCATGGCAGATTATAGATAGCTATATATCAAATGGAAGAAAATGATGTAAGTTCAAGTCTATATCTAGGGAGTAACCTAATGGCTTACAAAAGTCATCTCCTGCCAATACCACTTGCTTTACAGGGCTTGGGAGTGGAAAAGAACCATACTTAATGCCTTTGTTCATTAAGTTAAATGAACCTTAGTTGGTAGGTTTATGTAGTCACAGTCTTAAAAGATTTTTCTCCAGTGTGTTTTTTCAAAGATGGCACTGTGAGAATAAAGGCTCTGTGCATCCATAAGTAGTCATCTGAAAGCACACAGCAGCAGCAGCCGCAGTGATTGCTATGTCAGGCATTTGTTAGGAAGTCACTTGAAATTGGATGGCTGGTTTTTTTTTTTTTTTTCTGTCTTTATATAAGGACAAAGAAGTTGAAATAATGGTAAGAGTTATTTAAGAACATGAAAGGGAGCCGCCTGCCATAGTCAGCAATCCACGGGATCAGTTTAAAATCTTCTGAAGTGACAAAACGACTCACCTGGAACATGACAGACTCTGGAACAGGCCCTGATGATCACTAAGGAACACTCTAGAAAGCAGTGACACCTAATGGTAAACAGGCCTTTGGAGGACAGCAAGCCATAGTCCAAAGCATGGAAAATTATCCCTCTCTAGAAGGAGAGTAGCTGGCACTAAAACACATTCCAGGGACTGAAGTACTAGCAGAAATTTAAGCTCTGGTTGAGAGTTTAAGAAATAGTGCATATAGATAGAAACACTGAGCGTGTCACAGAATATAGCTGCTAACAAAGTCTACTGGCTGCTAAGCCACAGCACACTATACTTAGGGTCTCCGGCTGTAGGTAGGTTTTAAGTAAGCAAGTAACCTTGGTACATTCTACAGCAGGAAAAATAGAGATATGAAAGCTCATCCGTAGGTATTGCGTGCACTACAGGCACCTACAGATTTGGGATTTATTTTTTCAATAAATACATTTTACTTGCTTGTCCTGAGCTTTACAAAAAATATGCAAGAACAGTGACATACACCACATACCTTCTAACAAGGCTTTACCAACAGCAGATCAAATTAAATTCCTACTACCAGTGCAAAGAACAAAACAAGCCAAGCGCACTGTACTACAACAGCTAACAAGACAAAACGTGGATGTGAATACCACCAGGCAAAACAACTACCTTTCTCTTACAAATACACTTTTAAAAATATTTTTCTATTGCAATGCCACTACCACCTCAGTAAGTATTAAGCCCAATGTTGCAAGTGCCCTGATATTACTGTCTGTGGTACAGAAGAGCTTAAGAGCATGAAACAGCTCAGGACTCAGCAATGCCCAGAGTTTGCCTAACACAAGGAATGTTGCTCTCCTGGCCCACAAACTCTACAAGCTGAAGGGAAGGGAAGAGCAGACCTAATTTCCCCCCCCCCCAAAAAAAGAAAAGTGCATGTAATACACATATGTATTAAATACTATGTAAATATGTATACTAACATATAATATTATATTATCTATGTATATGTTTGATCTTAACATCGGAAATAAAAAAGCTAGGGCTAGTACGCAGCTGAGTGCCCATGGCTGAAGCCACTGATGAATGTAAAGAAACAACTCGTAATAATCAGGGCATCTGAACTACTGCTGTGCAATGCTGTATTGAATTAATCTTTAAAAATACTTTAGTGCATTCTTTCAGCAAAAACTTCTGCACCTGCAGTAAGTAACCACTGCCATAAGTGATTTTGCTGCATCTAATACACACATTTGCATATATGTTACTATATGCACAGTAGGTAAGCCATCTGCACATACAAATACATTACTACATACATATACCAAGGGAAAAAATGAGAATGAGTGCAAAGTACAAAATATAAAAGCATGAGACCATCAACTGTAGAAAACACAAAGCACACACAAATTGTGCAGTTGACAAGGAATGCCACCTAATCCCTGCTTAATTAAAGCAGGGTTCTAAACTCCTGTTTAGGGAGTGAGGAGGAGTGTGGGACGACTGATGTATGAAGAAAATACCAGGCAGCGTGGCTAATCTCAAAGACTTTGGAGCTTTCCAGCTACATAAATCAGAGCGAGTTTTTGAATAGCCTCATAAAACACAAAATCATTGCCATTCCACTCACGACTGTCACATTCTTCCTACAGCATACAGATCATTAGGAAACTTCTAAGCAATCAAGTAATGTGGGGCTGATGAAATTACTCAATCAATGCATGGGCTGAGGGAAGCAACAAGACAGAATCGCACAGCTCTGACATGGTAACCCTGCCTCTTTCTTTTACATACAGAGGTGAGGAAAATTGCAGCAGATTCGATTCATTTCAACGTTTTCACAACGGTGCTCAGTGTGGTTGTTCTGAACTGCCAGCTCCTATTTGTAACAGCAGGGCAGCAGAAACATACAGACTATGAGCAGGCCTACCCAGATCCAAATTATGATACAGAAAAATGTTTATTTTTAAGTGTGCACATTTACACATGCACAGACCTGCTCTAAATGATCAAAAGGGGCAGCTTATCATCATTCAGTGGACAGGAATGTGAGAAAGCATATCTCATAGGTGAGTACCAGGCACCATTCCCCTCCCACTGCCATCACCAATTCTTTAATCCCTGCCCACTAATTCCAACACTTTCTGTCATTGTCTCGGGAGCAGCTGAGTTGTTACATACTTTGATACAGCAAACATTCCTTTCCTGTTAACACACCAAATGACACAGAGGCAGCCAAGAAGAGTTAGTGTGCTGCATTGAAAAAGTACCATCAGTGCCACCAGAGAAATGATATGCACGGGTAGCGTGGTATCTCTTATGATTGTGTCCCCCTCCCATACATAGAAAAATATTTTCCACTTGCATTTACTAATACTGTAGAATTAGGGAAAGATACCGCTTTTGCTTTGCTTGTTGCCTTAAGGCATCAGTACTGCCTCTGGTAGTATTTCTTTTTCCCTGAACTGAGCATTTTGTTTTCTTCCTTAGCTTTATGAGTCCTTCTATGGGTAATTTGTTCACAGAGTCCTCTGCTGCTCCTTTTCATAACTCATTTAGATAAATGCAGTTCATTATTTACCTCTAAATATTTTATACTTAAGTTCACTCAGCACAAGTGGAAGACAACAGAAGGGGTCAGAACACTCAGGTCACTCAACACAGGATACTGTACAAGTTGGAACGTTTGAATGTCTGCTCACTTACTGTTGGCACAGTTCTACATTCAGGTCATTTCTTTGCAATATATTCATTTTAATAGATTTAAAGCTCTGTGCAACCCATATCAATTTGCCATTTTCATGGCAACATAAACCAGTCTATAAAAGGAGCTAATTCCCTTGTCAACCGTACTAATTGTCTCTCAAGACAAATTAATTGTGTGAGAAGCAACTACTTGTTTTTTTGTTTTTTGTTTTTGTTTTTTTTTTTTTTAGCAAGGATTTACTGCGCTGATGCATCTAAACACTAATGGCATTATAAAAAAAAAAAAAAAAAAAAAAAAACAAGCGGTAAAATGTGTTGCATTCTCAGTATATAACAAGCAAAACAAACCAAAATGCCATTAACGTGAAAAGAGAAAAGCTGTCGCCTCCCCCGTTGCCGCTGCAGAGGCCAGCGGTCCCTCAGCCAGGGATCGGAGCAGGAAATCGCCGAGAAACTCCCGATCTTGTTACTCAGCCAAGATTTCCCCCCAAATTCTAAAACGCGATCACTTTGTTGCAAGCTCACAAGTATGAAATTGTAAGGCAGATCGTCTCCTAGTGTCGCTTTGACAGTTTACAGCTGGAGGAAGGAAATGTTTAAAAGAAGTCCTTCTCCCTTTAAAAGGAGGGCACCTAGCGCTGCTTCCCCTGTGCGGTATTCACCGCTCCAGCCGCACTCAGCAAAGAGGACTGACCCCTATAAAGTTGCGGTACCTCAGGGAAGCGGCCGCACGAGAGCTTGGGCATGGGAAGGAGGGAGGGGTCGGCGCAGAAACCGGAGTCCTACAGAAAGCTCCGGCCGGCCGAGCCGTACAAACGCCGTTCCCACAGAGCCCCATCGGCAGACATGTTTATGAAGCCGCCCCCGGCAGCGGGAGGCACCGCCCAGGGGACCCCCCCGAGGCCCCAGATGCCCCTTCCCCGGGGCAACGCTGCGACCGCCGCCCCCGCCAGTCCGCGCTCCGGCACTGCCTGCGTACAAAGTCTGCAGATGGGCGAGCGGCTGCGGGGCGGGGGCAGCGCCCGCCGCTGCCCGGACCGGCGCGGGGGTGGGGGGGGGAGCGGCCCGCTGCGGACATCCTCCGCCGCTCGGAGGAGGGCCGCACGTTCCCCGAGGCTGAGCCAGCGGAGGGGACACCTTCCCGGATAGCAGCGGCAGGTGAAGCCCTGTGCCCCCTCCCCAGCTGAAGGTGCGGGCGGAGCCGAGCATCGCGATCACCCCGCCGTCAGCCGCCCCCCCCTCCCCGCATCGGGGGAGCTGGGCATCCTTCCCGGCGCGGCCGCGGGAGGCGCCCGGGGTGTCGAAGAGGGGGAGCGGGGCAGGAGCCCCCCCTCCGCCCGCCCTTGCGGCCGGCCGCCCGCGGAGGGGAAGCGCTCACGTTGCCAAACCACCTGTTCCGCCGAGGGAGAGGAGGGCGGGGGGGCTTCACTTCGCCACCGTGCTGTTGGGGAGGGGGGAGACCTAAGGTTCGCCCTCGGCCCGGGGCAGGAGGGAGGCAGGGTGAGGAGCCGGCGGTAGCGAGGAAGTGTCCCCGAGCCTCGGACCCCCGAGAGGTAGCCGCGCGGAACCTCAAGGTCTAAAGCACGCACGTACCCCGCGGGAAAGAAAGCTTCCCTCACAGCGTTAGGGGGAAAGGAGGACGCCCGAGATCCTTGCGGGAAGCAATTACGGGAGCGGAGCGAACAACACAGAGCCAGCGAGAAGGATGAAAGAAAGCGGGGGCTGCGGGGAGGGGGAAGCCTGCCAACAGAGAGGAGGTTGCAAAGGAGAGCTGAAAAGTGTCCAGCGGCACCGGCAGACGCAGCACCCCCTTACCGATATGAATGATTGAATCTGCAATCGCCGCTTTCCAGGTTCGAGTCCAACAGACGGACACAACCAGGATGAGGGAGAAAACTTCCATCTCCAGCGGAGCTCCAGGCTTTGTAAGGACCGCTCTCTCGGCGAAATGATGGCACCGCGGAGGATGGCGCGGCGCAGGAAGCCCAAGAGTTTGAGGTGCCGGAGGAGCGCGTAAATCCCGCTGGCAAGCGCACGGCTGCGGCTGGGCGAGGGGCGAGCGTGGGACTCCGGGCGCCTCTCCCCTCGGCGAGAGCCCGCGTCACTTCGGAGGACTCCCGGGCAGCAGAGTTGCTGGGAGAGCCGGCAGCAAATCCATCGAGCCCGGGCGCCGCCACGGGCAGCAGCCGCCTCTGCCGGTCAGACCATCCCCATCCTTCCGCCGGGTCCAGGGAGCCGCTCGGTCCCGGCTGCTTCACGGCAACTTCCAACCCACACCGCGCAGACACGCAGACACACACGAGCACACGCGCACGCACGCACACACACACACACGAACGAACCCTGTCGGCCGGAGGAGCCCCGGGAGCCCGCAGCAAAGAGCTCGCCTTCAGGGAGGGAGGAGGAGTGGGGAAGCGGGAGGGCAGGCGATCCCGGTGCCAGCAGCCAGATTCCTGCAGGAAAAGCCCCCCCGGAGGCCAAAAAACAAAGTGAACTTCAAGGTAATGCGGATAGTAATGCAGAGATCTCCCCCCACCCTCGGCTTAAAAATCGCTTCCCACAACTGGAGGAAAACAGAAAAAAAAAAAAAAAAAAAAGGCAAAAACCAGATAAATTTGCAAATGAAGCCCAGCGTGCAGTCTCTGTCGCGCGAGGTAGTGGTTGGACAGGGCAGGAGCAGAGGAGGAGTGCCCGGAGCACGGCAGAAGAAAGCAATGATGGTCTGCAGGTTGCTTTCGGAGCTCCCTTTGCTGGTGGGATGCAGAGAGAGCTGGCGGCTCCGGCACCAGCCAGCACGTTGCCTAGAAATGGATCACCTAGGAGAAGGAGAGAGAGCGAGAGATAAGTGCTATCAGCCAGAGAGGGAGAAACAGAGAGAGCGAGCGAGCGCGCTTCTCTCTAATAACCACCTCCTCCCCCTATCTGCAATACGAGGGAGAAACAAAATAGAGCTCTCATCTCCCTTGAAATCTGCAACTGGGACTGAGGAAGAGACATAGACAGGAGTGCACGCAGCCTAAAAATACATTGGAGGGAGTGGGGGGAGGGTGGGAAAAAAAAAATCTTTTTGAAGTGTTATACTCAGCTTAAAAAAAAAAAAAAGAAGAAGAAGAAAAACCCATCCCATTTATTTAACCTTGTAACTCCACCGCAGGTATCAAGTTCAAAGCTGGATGGGCACTTTTGCTTCTCGGTCTTTGACAACTGAGTCAGGGACACTGCTTGAAGGGGAAAAGGAAAAAAAAAAAATAGGGACACCTGGCCTCAAGGGGAAAACGAAGACCTAAAAATCTATTAATATGATTTTAATTATCTGTGTTCTTGATGGAATTGTCACTATTCTTTAAAGCAATGAATTTACTTTTTTTTTCCCTCTTTCTCTCTTTAGGTATTGGAGAAATTTCTGTGGGAAAACATTCACAGTGCACTTCTTATGCTCAGGGTTCTATGAATTCATTAACCAGTTAATCCTCAGATTTTGGCTGTAGTTAAATACATGTTCCCATTGCACAGATCTAGAATTGCACAGACAGGTTAAGTGTTCTTATAAACTAGTCAAAATCCCAACTTTATGTCTTATTATACTTTTCTTCTGACCTTGTTACATCTAGTTATACTAGAGACAGGATGTAGAAGTCAAAGAATTGCTCTGAACCCATACGTATGACCTGATAGTCTTAGTGGAATTGTAAATAAAGGTAGATTGTCTCTTTATAAACAACCCTTTCTGAAGGCATTTCCTTAGATATAAGACTTCAACTAAGTTAATTGTGTCTGACTTGCATATTTATGTCTAACTGAACTATCATTCCTTTCAGTCATGGAACTACTTAGCGAGCACACCTATGTACCTACTAAATTTAAGGACTTATCTCAAGAGGAAGGAGTAAGACATACTTAGTCAGTGTAAGGAGCAAGATAGAGAGACATGGACCTGTTAGAGTGTGTCCGGAGGAGGGTCACAGAAGTAATCCAAAGGTTGGAACATGTCCCCCAAGGGAACAGGCTGAGAGAGCTGGGGCTTTTCAGCCTGGAGAAGGACTCGAGGTGACCTGACAATGGCCTTTCAGTATGTAAAGGTGTTACATAAGAAAGAAGAAGAGAGAGACTGTAGCAGGGTCTAGTGTGATAGGACAAGGGGAAATGGTTTCAAACTAGAAGAGAGAGATTTAGATTGGATATGAGTAAAAAGGTTCTTCTTTTTTTTTTTATAATAAGGGAAGTGAGTCACTGGAACAAATTGCCCGGAGAGGTGGTGGAAGGCCTGTCCTTGGAAACAGTCAAGGTCAGGTAGGAACGAGCTCTGAGCAACCTGATAGAGCTGTAGGTGTTCCTCTTCATTGCAGGGGAGTTGGACTAGATGACCCTTAAAGGTCTCTTCCAACTCAAACAATTCTAAGGTTCTATGACTGCTCGATAACCAAATCTGTAAATAAACTGCCAGCAGTAATTTCTACTTCTACAACCACACTGGCAGGTGAGTGTTTCCCTAAAAATGGTTAACACTCAAAAGGTTTCAAACCAGATCCCGAGCACAAGGCAGGCATCACCTTTTCACTGGCTAGAATTGCCTGTGTCTCTTCTAAAAGATGTAACAAATTGACTAATATTAACTTTAAGAGACAAAAGAAAGGGACACAGAAGAGAACAAAAGATAGTGAGCAAGAGTCCTTCACATGATGCACTTGTTCACATCCTCTATGCAAGTCACTGTTATCAATAACAGTAAATTGTACAAAAAGGTGTGGGTTTTTTTTCATAAATGATAGTTTATGCACAATATCAGTGAGTGTAATGGGCATTAATTTTACAAATAATAAATTCTGATTCATCTGAAAAACTTTTGGAGCTGCTTGAGTCATTATTACTTCTCCACAAAAGAACAGAGTTCACAAGAAATGTTAATTTGCTTCTTTGGGGGGCATGTCGGAGCAGTAGTCTTTAATAATGTACAATGCAGAGCAGACGGAGTAGGAAATGTAATGAAAACCTTTGGAAAACTGAAACTTTTTAATCCTCAGTTTAGATAATACTAAGAATTTTGAAGCCTTATCTAGAAGCCAGCTATCCTTAAAGACTTTTTTAAGCATCCAGCAAATGTACCCTGAATTGGCCACGCTAAATGGAAATTTTCACTTAAGACTGTGGACATACTTAACAGGACAGAAGGCACAGCCAAGAGTTTGTAGTTCACAAATACCCTCTATCTAATAAAAATGCTTTTTGGGTGTAGTTCTGAATAATAATTTCAGTAGCAAAGAACACTGCCTGAAAGCTTGAAAGGAACGAGACTGAAGTAAAATTAAAACATAAATTTAAGTAAATTCACTTTAAATAATGAACACATTATTGACATAATATGCATCCCCCACAGAGATAAAATCATTTGTACTTCCTACCTTTCATTCTCTTCAATTCTTATTCATTAAAACCACAAACTGGTGTCATCTATACAAAGAAAGTGAAAAATCTTGTACTACATAATTCGTTCAAGGTATTAAAAAAGAAAATTGAAAGAGGATAATGGTCTCTTCTAATCAATATATGCTAAACACTTACAGAAAGTTGAAATCAGGAAAAAAAATCCAGAACAGAATTTACTGGTCCTGTGGAAATATTATTCTAAAAAGGACTCTATTAATCAGACCTGAGCCAGTGCAGACCTCTAATAAGTTATGAGCACATTTCCTGGGACTTCAGGCATGCTGCCCTGGGCTCTCTGGACACTTAAATTCCACAGTTTTTAGCCATGCTCCTCTTCCTTCACTACAATTTCCCTCCCAGAATGCTCTCAGTTATGTCAGCATCACTTCAGCTCCACCATTAGAATCTACAGAGAAGGATCACTGCAGACCAACCAATGTTTTTAACAACAGGGAATAGTCTTCTTCCTAGCAGTCTAACTACAGGGTTAATGGTTGATGTGCTTAATATTTCTTCTAATCATCTCTTGCAGTGCTGCATGTTAGTGCAACCCCTAGAGAAGCAACAAAGGAAAGATATTCTTGTAAAACAAATGCAGCAGGAAAACAAATGTGTCCATCTGATGCATGGTTCCTCTTGTCTACACGTAACACTCTGCTCCTTACCTGCTTGAGACCTGAGCTTCTATCTGAGGAGGAAAGATGGATAAATACAGAAGTCTCACATGCCTTTCACTTACCTAAAGCTTAATGTGGAAAATGCTATTCTCTTTCTCCTGGTTGATTGGTCATCAATCAACCAATCTTCATGGATTATCTTTGGGAAGTTGTTTGTTTAATTCCTAATTCCTAAGAGTTCTTTCAGATTTTTAAGAAAATAATATTAAAAGGCAGTATTAAACTCTGTGACCTTCTGTGACAGTGAATTCCATCAGTGCCAAGTGGCCATGAAAAATAGCATTTCTTTTACTTGGTTCTAATTTGTTCCCTTCTCTTTCTTAAGATAGTTCAATATTATTTCACTACAGGGTGGGATTAGAAGGAATGGATCATCTGTTACAGGAGAGAACCATCAATTACAAATACATAACAGTCATACCTAAATTGTTACTGATGCCATCTGAACATGGGAGAAATGCCAGGAAGGACCAGTGACTGTTGCTGAGATTGGTTTCTATTTCTGGACTCTTAATGTCATTTGTTTTCACTTTTACTGCAACTTCTTCTTATTCTTCAGGTCTTTCTGGGTCATTTTTTTAAGTGAGTGCTCCTGACAGGGAGAAATTAACAGTAATTTTGTGAATCTCCATGTTTCTTTGATGGTTATACAGAAGAATGGGCTTTTTTTTTCTCTCTTCAGATAATATTTGGATGTTCCAATTTGTCACCAAATAGTAAGTTTATATTTGAAGTGCAGGAACATGTAATATCCTCAAGTACTTCAACTCCCAAAATGTAATGGGCAGATTCTTCGATCAGATTGGCATAGGCAACTCCTTACAGAAGGGCATTTCAGCGAGTTACTGACACAAGTATGGTATCTCCCTGTAAGGATGCAGTTCCTGGGTTGCTTCCTAATTTACATGAGATGAGGCAAAAAAAAAAAAAATCATTAATATTAATTTAATTCTTGTTACTTATGATTATTGCCATGTCGGTTTTTAAAAGATCTGCCTAACCATAAAGCTCACTCTTCTCAAGGCTGGCCAGATAAATATTTTATGATAGTAAGACAACCAGCCACAGGCTTCTACTGCCTAACTTATGTAGGACAGCATGTTCCATTTTATCATGCTATTTAAATCTGAACAAGAATTAGATTCTCCCATTTTAAAAAGATAAATTTGCAAATATACCACACCTTATATTGCCATAATCTTGAGGAAAAATATATTCTCAAAGTGCTGATGTAAAGCAACCCACTGATAGACCTACGTACAGACTATGTGCTGCAAGCAAATGCTCCTCTGCCACTGAGCTAGTGTCCAGGCTCTAAGGGAAAGCTGCTAGCTCTGAGAGGCTACTGTAGTTGACGTGTCTACTCAGTCTTTGCTTAACCTGGCATAGCTTCAAACAAGAAGTCACTCGGGAGGGTGTTAGGAGGACATCTGTCCATTAGGAAATAGACTCGCTTCAGTGACCGCCAAATAACCTTTACATGAAATCTTTAGTCTACTGCCAACTCAAAGGTTCTCTGTATAATAGAAGAGGTCCAGGTTAATAGGACCATTTGAATTTTAAGTAGTGGCCCAGGCAATGATTCCATCTGTCCTGTCATACTTTGTATGAAACATGCACTCTTGGGCCTATGTCACCCTTGCTGAATAATGGTGTTAATCTTTCCTTTACTTAACGAAATATTTTGAGGACTAAATTGGTACTTTTTTTTTTAATTTTTTCGCCAAATGCAAAATATTATGCACCTATTCCTCCAGTCTGTTTCTCCATAGCTGTAATGCATGAATGTGTACGTGTCTGCAAGTGTGTATGTGTATGCGCATATATAAATATGTATGTACACGTGGGGATAGAAATAATCTAATTTGGTCATATGCAAACAAACAAAACATTAAATATTTACTGCATTTCAACAGTGCATGTGGTGGCCCTGAATATCTTATCACAAAGGAACAAATGCCAAGTCAGAATCAAGAGTTATTCCACTGGGCAAAATAAATACAAAAATTTTGTGCAGTGTACAGCAAGGATTTCAAAGTCTTCTTTTTAAAAAGAGAAACTACATTCTTATTGCGTTTAGTTGAGAGCTCATGTCTTATCCTTTAGCCTCACTACACAAAACTTAGAAAGTGGTTATGAAGTAAAGTCAACCCTTAGAGCAACCAGTGTTATCAGAGTGAAGTAGCTGGAACTGCTGCTGAGGTAGATTTAAACTCCCTTTAAACTTGTGTTACTGATCTCTTCTGTTGCTTGAGCCATCCTTTTATGCCCCTCGCTTAAAAAGCTGTTACGCTACAAGAGGGAGATGGCAGTGCCTAATAGTGATAAGACTTCCTGGGCATGATCTGAAGAGAGAAAAAAAAAAAGAGAGAGAGAAAACAAAACAGAAGGAAAAATGATGTTGAGTTGTTCATTTCATTGGCACTAGAGAGAATACCATGCTCTGAGATATCTCTATATATAAAACATTATAAATCTCATCTAGTTTAGAAGAATACCAGAGAATAATTTTCCTTCTTTCTTCATCTGCCCAGTGAGAAGTATCAACCAAATTTTTCTAATGCCAAGTCCTTCTTTGTCTCTGTAAACACCAGCTAGTCACTCTCTTTCTCTCTCTCAAACTCCCTCTTTACCATTTTGCAGATTTTTCCGCCTCTTGGATTTTCCTGGTTCCTCCTGGTAATGTCATACTGTACATGTAGCACTAGCAAAAGGTAGTGAGTGCTACATGAGGTCTTTCCAGTATTCCTCCTCCTGTTCTCCACATTTCAGAATTATGTGTTTTACTTCTCTCTTCTCTTTTCCATTCCTTTCCCATAGAGAAGGAGATGCAAGATTTCTGCCAAAGCCAGCTCCCAATTACGCTAGTTGAAAAAACAAGTCACAAACAGTAGAGGAAACCCATAGGGGAAGAAGGAGCAGCAGAGACATGTTGACACCTGATGCCTCTACTCCACTTGTTATTTATTAGTGTCTACTATCAACAGCAGCATAGGTGAGGAGTCATTCTAGCAAGAGGTCAGTGAAGAACTTTGGTAGGATTTGAATGTCAAATGCAGAGGCAGTGCTCAGCAGCTGATGAAGGACATGCATATTTTCTATCTGATGTTCATTCATCTCCTTCCCTGCTTCTTCTCCTGGTAGGTATTTACGACTTGGCTCTTTCCAGCCACCAGTCCAGGGCATAATAAAATCAGAATTAGAGCTGATTATGTTCAATGGAGAAGCCACCAAACAAAATAGAGCAGTCATCAAGGAAGGTATTCACAGAGGAGAAGCCAGGAAGGATGGAAAACTATCTTTGAGTGTATGATGTGTTACAGTGGAGGAGAACCTGTAGAAAAACTCTAAAAGACAGCAGAGTGGTGGCAGGGCATCCTGAAATCACAGTTCAGATCTGAGTAGCTGTTCATACAGCCTTTTTGTGTTAAGTGAGTGAAGAACTCAAATTATTTTGGATAGTACATGAAGTGAAAGAGCCAACCAAGAGCAAACTATTTTACTGATCTCATTCTACTTCACTGCTGCTGAGAAGAGAGAAGAGTTTTGACTGTGACAGTATGAAAGAAAGGCCAGTGAGAAGTCATCACTGAACCAGAAATGCCACACACTGTCTGTTTGCTTCATATCATGCAAGAACTAGAATCAGATAAGTCTGTGCGACCGCAGGCGGTGGCAGAGAGAGTCAGAAAAACTTAGTATTGGAAGACAGAACTATTATTGCTCTGTGAGCCCATAGTTCAAACAAGGAATACCCCACACTTTAATTCTTTCACCTGCTTGGAAAAGGTAACAGGAAGTTGGTTAAATCTGATGTTTTAACAAAAATATGGCTGAATTATTTGTGAAATACAAATAGTGAAGACATTCCTAGTTATTAAACATTAAGATGGCACCTGCAACGCTATACATATTTTTCCATTCTGTCTTTATTTAGTAGTAATCATTAGTGTTATATTGGGATTTCTAACAAGACTAAGATTTCATTGTGGCAGAGCACAAAATGCATAGGCAAAGTAGCTCACACCACCTACACAATACATTCTGACTACCCAAGAAAAATGAGTTAGGGAAAGAAGAAAGTCCCAAGGTTGTATGTCACAAAACTAAATTTCCCAATTTCCATCAGAGAAAACTCCACACCAAAACTGTCCACTGTCTTTCACGGTACATTTGAACACTATCTGATCTTTTTTGAGCATTGGCAGTAACACGACAAAAATCACACTACCTGACAACTTGTACATGTTTTTAGTATCAGGATCCAAGAACCATTTGAGAAGTTGTTGTAACACAAGACTTGAGCTATAGTGCATACTGTTTCCACAAACTTTTTCAAAAATATTCTCAGAACAAAACAAATCTCATGTCTTGCCTAAGATTTGCTGTCCAATACAATTACTGATGCAAGAATTTTCAAAAAAAAATTATTTGGACTAAATTAAGAGCCTAAGGAGACTAAATTAAGGTAGGGAAAGATGACTTCTAAATGTAAGAACTCTATAAATCACTATTTCTAAGTCAAGTAATTATTTATGCTAGAAAGCAAAATTTAGTCATTATATGATTGGATGTTAGTATATCTAAAAGTCTCTGAAATAATTCGTATGTCCACCTGTGAGAAAAACATGTTTCCAAACCTAACAGCCTATAGCAATTCTTTATGATGCATGTTTCCAGTTTCTTTCAATGAGAATTTCTTACCTTTCCTTCATTCCTTTCTCCCCAGAAGAAATACTAAATCAAGGTAGCTGAAATAACCTATTTGAAAGTTCTTGCTTTGATGCATTAAACATAATTTCCTTCTCTCAGTGTTTTCATCATAACAAACAGCATCATTATAGTTGGCATTTACCTTATTCCACAGTATTTCTATCATAAATTAAGAAAGAGTCATTAGATCTGATGACAGGGCAAGGAAGAAAGTACCTATCTAACATGATAAATTATTTGTGGTGATTTTTAAGATAATTCAATTTTGTCTGTACCTAAAATTAAAATAAACAACCCATTTCTCTCAATTGGATCTGGCGTCTCTGAGTACGTGACCATCCCAACAGTACTGGAAGGGCTGCACAACTCTGAAATGCAACTATTTCATTGAAAGCCAGTAGGAAGATTTTATTTTAGAACTTCTCAAAACCAAAATTCTAATAAAACTTTATGATAGATAGAAAAAAGGAAATACAAATAGAGCCAAATTATTCTCCTATTATGACCTACTTTTCTGTGATGTCTATGTCACTTTTTTGTTATTTTTTAGAATTACTAACAAATGAATTTGGGGAAAAAAAAAAGTGTGTATTTTCTATTTCAACTCAGTGAAACTTTTGCTTCACATCAGCAAAGTAATGCTAATAAATTGAGACAATTCGTATTAGTACAGCTCTAAAGTGTGTTTTGGATGACTCCAGATACTGGATGTTCCTGCATCATCTGCATCATACGTTAAAAAGTTCTAAACTATTTATTTGCATTACAAGCTTTCCAACCATTACTCCTCTCCACATTCTTTAATTTATTTGCAGTTTTCCTCTTTAATGATTATTTTTCTGATCTGTGTCTTTTTCATCAACTTAACTCATTGAAAATAAGCGAATGGCTCAGAATACGTATATGTGACCAGTGAGGTATACGATATTTTTGAGCACCTACCTACCTGTTGGGCAAAACGCTGAGAATAATTTCACCACCAGAGACAATGGGAAAGTGTCCCATTCTACTGTCCTTTGCCTTTCAAGTTTGTAGTCGATCCTGAAAAGTCAAGCGGTAACAATAATGAAGCCCTCTGTAATGTTACTTGCACTGGATACTTTTTATATCCCAGAAATTAAGAGCATAAACATACACAAACAATGCTACTCTATAAGGCTTCCATCGAATCTTCAAGAAAATAAGATTATAAGGATAGTAAGTCAGTAATACTGTCAAAATGTAGTGAATGGCTCAGGAGCATTTAGTACTTCTGTTTGTTGCTTGGATTTGAGAAAAAAAGGAGAGCTGTTCAATAAGCAGAATTATGCCACATCTGACAGTATAGCAACAACATAATTTGAATGCTTATTAGGATATGAAAGAAAACACTGAGCACTTTATGCACCTTAAAAAACCTATCCCCTCAGTTCTTTATTGGACAATTCTTCAAGTAAAGCACCACAGCAAATACTTCTAAATTATTGTGAACAACTATGTATTTTAAGACTTTCCTTACATGCACAAATCTGAATGGACTACTGAGATGAGCCACTAATTTCAAAAGCTGTAAATCATTTGGCCTGAGTATCTGCAGCCATTACTGCATACTTTTGTTGGGTATGATAGAAGCATAGAATATCAATGATCTCTAGAGGTCCATTCCAACCTCTACAATTCTGTGATTCTGTAATATCTCAAGTTGGAAGGGACTCACAAGGATCGAGTCCAACTCCTGGCACCACTCAGGACCACCCATAAGTCAGAACATATCAACAAGTCGTTCAAGCACAGTAAGTTCTGATTCTCCAAAAATCTTCTGTAAATATTGTGTTATTATTTTCCAGTTTTATTCTCTTACGCACATAAAGACATAGCAAAGCATTTCAGCAACTGCACATAGTTTGGGTCCTTTAATATACATACATAGGTTATTGCTCATGTATCTGCAGAGAAGTATAGTGGAACTGCTGTAGGAGCAAAGTATGGCTGATATTGGTGAGAACATCAGACTGTGACCCTTGACTTGTCCAAGTTAACTAATAAGCTGCAGTTCCAGATTTTAAACTGCCACTCTTGAAAAGTAATTTTTATACTAACTCAAGAAAGACCCAGTGAAGAGGAAACAATAATCACATTAAATCACATTTAAAACATTTCTGACAGGTGAATCTTGGCACAAACTGGAAAGCAGAGAATCACCTCAGGGATTTAAAACTCTGAACATATCCAGAAATTTGTATTAGCATCAAGACTTGGTTACCTGACTTTCTTTCAAATCAGTTAAAGTCTCAATAGAATCAAAGCTGAATCTGCTCAACTTTCTGTTTCAGGGAGTTCTGGTGTCATCAGAGGCTTTTCCTATATACAGAAAGCTGGAGACACAAACACAGCTTTGAAGCACTGAAGTTTAACGGCAAAAGTTTTTCTCTATCAGCTCTCTAGCATAAAGATCTCAGCATAGTTATCTCTGCATTTTTTACTTATTTTATTTTACTGTTTTTCCCACCAAAATGTAGCATAAAAAAAATTGATAATCCGTAGGATTTGCCATGCCTCCTTTTCGGTTGTCAAAGTTCAATGGAAAAAAAATATACATACTTCAGTAGGTGGCAGAGTATAAACAACTTAAAAAAAAAAAAAAACACATTGTCTGAAATTGTTCTACCTCCAACTTAAGGTGAAACTTTCATGCTTAGTACTCAGTAGAAAGAAGTCTGGTTTCAAAATCACTTCAAATAGAAATCAAGCACCTGCTCATTTGTAAAATAAAGCAAAATTGCAAGAGGTTGTCAAACTTGGGCTTGAACTGAAATATGATCATTAAAAGGGTTACGCAGGTTGAGGAACACCAAGCCCATTCAGAATGGGTTCAGAATGATTCAGAAATCAAATAACGAACTAAGCATTTTAGAGTATTTACCTATCTTCTATCAAGCTAGGTAAAAGATTAGAATTATTTCAGTTTAAGAAATCAAACTTTTTGTAGAATGAAGTGAGAACTGAATTTTTGGGTCTATGCAGATAAGCAGAAGTAAGGAGATGACCACCTATCTGCTAGGAAAAAAATAAAAGGATGTGGGGGAGAGAAAAGAAAAATAAGCCTCCAGGGGCTTATCATAGAAGTGCTCAGAGGCAGCTAAACTACTTTCATATATGGTAGTATGATACTTTTTCTGCATTTTTCACTTGAGTAAAGAAAATAAAACAGAAAAAACACCACTACTACCAGCAGTAAAACAATCAAAAAAACCAAGCTAAAAACATATAATCCTTTGGGTAACATGAGTCCTCCAGACCCACGTATAAAAGAGCACAGCACTGTGCATAAAGGCTGAAGCAGGAAAGGACTCTTATAAATCCTATGGAAAATAGCACTAAACCAACTGATGGATTTGAATTTTAAATCCCAATCTCAGTTTCCTTTGGTATTAGAAAATACACTGGAACTCATCCAAGAACAGTGTACATTTGAATAGATGGTTGGATTTCTGCCATCAATTTAATTAAAAAAATAAAAAATAAAGAGACAGAGAGAAAAAAACAAAATCTGGAAGCTAAAACTGAAACTTTGCATGATACATTGCTATCCAAAAAAACAAACACTTCCCCCAAAAAGCATCAGAAAAATCAAAAGCCAAAATACAAAACTAAATTAAAAATAAAAGAGGAAAGGGGGTCTGGAAGTTGAAGAAGCAGCATCATCACAGATTAAGCTCCAAGGCAGAGAAGCAGCTGGAACATAGATCTCAGTATATCAAGTCCCATAATTATTAGGCTATAAAATAAGGTCTGGTTGAGTGGTGTTCCGAACTTTGAGGTCATGGTTCCCTGGCCAGAACAGAAATGTTTACCTCCCTGGATATCCAAATCACTGTCAGGACAGAGGATTTGTACACACCTATGTCTCAGTGGACTAGATCCCAACATGGAGAGGGTGAAAATGCAGTTCTAGATGCACAGAAATACTCATAGATATAGCTATTTATGCAGTGCACCTGAGCTTCTCTTGACAGAGCTGTCCCAATTTCTATAAATAATTCTCTAGCTAAAGGAGATTGATTCTGTGCTTAGGCTGTTCTTGCATATGATTTAATTTGGACCTTCTACTACTCGCAGTTACAGCCCTACAGAAGTAGTGGTTATTCCGAGATGCCTTTTTTATTCCTCCTTTCCTTTTTTTTTTTTAAATTTTTTGTTCAAGATACACTTGGTAAGATTTAAGACTAATTACAGAAAGGACACTGATTTAAACACTTTGAAAACATGTAAGATCCATGCATATTACAAATGTTTTTTTGTTTGTTTGTTTTTTAATATTACATTGAAATTGCCATAGCAGAATGAGCCAGCTAGTGTAGTCCAGTGTAGAAGGACTTAAGGCAAAAGACAAAGGTGTTCTCAGCTGGTCCTTATGAGAGTTTGAAGTACAAGTCAGTACAAGTAAAAGAGCCCATCCCTAATCTGACATCCCCAGAAAGTCATAACCTTTCAAAGGAAAGTCAGCGTTTACCATACAGACTTCTTCCTGAACTCCAGCCTAATATCAAAGTCATTATGCTTTCTTTCAGCTTCCCTCAGTACATACAGAGGAGGGACAAGAAGGCTTTTCAGAGGGAAATTTTCAATGAGACAGAGAATAGGGTCAGTACTCAACAGGTAACACTTCCAATTGCTCTTCCCTGTTTTTACAATCTCAAGCCCTTGATAGAAGTCAACTTGAAAAGCTCTACAGAGAGAAAGCTAAAGAATGGTGTCAAGGCTATGAAAAAAAGTTTAAAATGATGAATAAAAGATGAAGTACTAATGATACATAACAGCCATCAGGCAACTTTGGATTGTTCAATTTTTAACCCAAATAATTTTTTGCACACACATCTAAACCTTCCCACATATATTTCCAAAACATTTGTCTGGCCTCAATTAAGGTGGAAAAAAAAATTGTCTGGTTAGGAACACTTACAATACAACTTAACCTATCACACAGGAACTCTTTACCTCTCCATTTTACAGAGAAACGTTCTGCTTGGTGATTTCTGATGGGCAGTTCTAGTCCACATTTTCTCTGAGTCCCTGACATATACTGTATGTGACAATTACTTATGTCAAATGAGTTTCAGTGCTATTTTTAACAGTGCCTACTCAGCACAGTAAGCAGTCTTTTTATCATAACAGTGCCTAGAATACAGTACAGTGATGTAAAAGACAATGTAACTTAATTCACCAGGGTTTGTCTGTGTGATTAGGAAACTTCAAATAAATACATATGCCTTCAAATAATTTATTTTCAAAGTATCTCCTGTTGCATCGTTTGATTATGGAGCAGAGTTAAAAAGAAGTGTCTACTGTTGATAGGCAAATATCCACATATGCTTACCTCCAAATTAGTATTTATTCACACTTTTTGAATCTAAATTTACATGTATAATACTTTTGAGTCTTGAGCTGAAGCTTCTTTTAAATGAAAACCTATCCTCAAAGTACAAAGCTGTTGAAGTTTACAGTACTAACGCTCAACAATAGAGAACTTATGAGGTTAAGGTAACAGTACCTGTAGTTATTGTATGAAGTATTCGATACAAGCAGAATTTGTTATTAGCTTTGGAATTACCTGTGGTGCTTCTGCTCATGTTAAAGCAGCTTTCAGTTCTTGCCAAAATTTACTTTAATAGTAATTTTCTTTGTATTCTAGATGCCTCAGATTTTTAAATGACAAAACGCTATCCTGTCTGGATAGGCAACTAAAAAGTCTATTTCCTTTATAGGGAAAGTCCTGTAAGTATACAACGAAAGACTCAATATCTTTTTGAAACTCTACCAAAACCTTCCAAACAAAAAATCCCAAAGAGTAATACATACTTTTATCATTTTGAATTGAGAGGCTACCAAAAAAGACAGAAGAGTAAAGCTACAGCCTATGACACCAGCAGTGAAGTCCTCTCTTACGATTTCATTAACTTAAATTACTTTCAATGAGGCATGTAAGTTTCAGGGGGAGTTGCTTATCTTACACACCCCAAAAATAGTAAAGAAAAACTAAAGTGAACTCTCAAATAAAGTGAGGAGCATTAATATTTCACAAGTCAATACGTTTTGTTTGTTTGTTTTTTTCAACAGCCAAATGCATTTTCTTCTAAATTAAGTTTACTTTAACTTTATAAAACACGTCTTATTGTGATCTGCCATGCAAGGAAAGACGCACATTTTTACTTAAAACATTAATGAATTTCTAGAAACATTTATTTTTATTTGAGCTCCGTACATCTAATCCTCTTAAGAGTGTCAGCTGATTATTTTCATTATCCATCAGGAGAATGATGGTAATAAGAAATCAAAACTTGATTTCTGTGTCCTGGAAAGGTGTATGGTGTATATCAAAAGGCAATAAGTTGCCTATGAAGTATTTCATTTCTCTAAAATAAATGTCTTATATTAGTTATTTCTCAATTTCACGGAAGTTAATGATCATGGCTACAGTAAACAAGCAACTTAATTCAAACAGCAGGTAGACAAAGATTGACTCCAACTCCTGGTCTCTTTTTCCTCAGCCCAGAAATTTTCCTGAAGTCTTTTCTTCTCATTAGATTAACATTTTCTTAGTTCATCTTGATCAGTGTTTACATTTGTAATTTTGGCTTAAACACAGATATGCTCTGGTCAACATCAAATGAGAGTCAGAAGTAAAAATGTATCATAGATTTGCAAATCTTTGAGACCACTTTTAAGAGACAGTTGGGAAGAAGAAGAAGGTGACATGATGAAAACAATCAAAAAGATTAGTTTTAAACTCATTTGTTTTGTATCAAAATCTGCTAAATGAGATCTTTTTTTAATGTATTCTTAGATTTGTCTCATATCTGATAAGGCTACTTCTATCAGCAAAATAATTACAATTAGGTGTGACAACTACAAGGGTCCATATTTTCTAATGTAATACTTTGCTGAAATACAACTTAACTAGAGACATCAGACTGTACATCACTTGTTCACTTTCAGACATTCTGACTTCTTTCAACTGAAACATTCTTTCATTCACAACTGCCAATTTGTCATGTGCAATTGAGTGCGTAAATTTTCTTTAATAATCAGATTGTGTATTTTCACTTTCCATTCTTACAAATATGTACTTGAAAATTCACTCCTTCTCACCTGGCATTCACTTAGGTGTATGTCTAAACTTTGTGCTTTCTCCAAATATTAATTCCATGCCTAATTAAAACTTCTTGAGCTTGCCACAGTTATCCAACATTTTCAATAGCTTCCCTACAAAGTAATTTCCTCCTAACTGCCTCATTCCTGCAGAGATTTGGAAAACGCCTGATTTTTTTTTCAATTTTATTTTAGGCAGATCTGAATAATCTAAAGCTTTAACATGCAGAGTCACTTATTGTAGGTTCATGGTGTTCCCTAGTAGACTGAGGGTTGTGAAACTCTTGGTAGGGAAGCAGAGCAAAGTTGCTTTAAAAAGACAGCAGTACTCTAGACATTCCAAGCTTCTCTGAGTTTTCTTTTTTGTACATGTGGCCAAAGATTGTCTGAATTTTGTCAGAAATGTTTCTTTGCAGAGTGTCTCCTAAAGGTCCCACAGATGGTTGAGAAAACCAGAGTTCACACAGAACTCTGATAGTTTCATCAGTTTCTACTACTTCATTCCTCTCAGTCACAGTTTCCTTCACTTTTTCCAATATTATTCCAATATCTGAATAGTTTCCAATATTCAGATATTCCATGTTGGTGTAGTGGTTTCACTGATGGCTAGATAGGCTCCACCACATCACTCTCTCACTCCTACTCCTCAAATGCCCAGGGGGAAAAAATCCAATGAATAAAAGCTCATGGGTTGAGATACAGTCAGGGACACCACTCATCAATTACCCACCCTGATAAAACAGACGCAATATAAGGAAGATTAATCTAATAGACTAGGGCAATGAGAACTAAAAGCAAACTTCAAACACATTCCTCCTATCCACTCCCTTCCACCTTCTCCCCTCAAGTGGCAACAGGTGAATGGGGAATGCGGGCTACAGTCAGTCCATAATGCCTAGTCTCTGCCACTCCTTTATGCTCACTCTCTGCCCCTACTTCAGCATGATGTTCCTCCCATGGGATGCCATCCTTCACAAACTGATCTCACATGGGCATCCTACAGGTTGCAGCCCTCCAAGCACTTCTCCAACGTGGGTCCACATCACGTGGCCCATCCTTCAGGAGCATACTATTCCAGCATGGATCTCCACAGACTGCAGCTCTGCAGGGGCTCTCCATGGGCTGTGGCTCCTTCAGGCCACATCCACTGCAGCACAGTGGGCTCCTCCATGGCTGCACATGGAGATCAGCTCTGCGTGGTGCCCATGGGCTGCAGGGGGACAGCCAGCTCTTCCACGGGCTTCTCCAGGGCTGTGCCTGGAGCACCTTCTGCCCTTCTTCACTGACATGTCCACAGGGCAGTCTCCCTGATATTTTCTCGCTCCTCTCTCACAGCTACTGTTGCAAAGCAGTTTTCCCTTAAATGTGCTCTCCCAGAGGCACGCCCAGCATCACCCATGGCCCAGCTCTGCCCAGCTCAGATCCCTGTTGTGGCTGGCCCTGATCTAACATGGGGAAGCTGCTGGGCTCTGCTCACAGAGGCCACTCTGAGGCCTCAACTGCCAAAACCTTGCCACGTAAGCCCAATAAAATTGGTCCTTCTTTTTATGTACTCTTTTCAAACTTTAAATAATTTTCCACTATTTTTTTTAAGTAGAGATGACTTATCTTTTTAAACAGCCTTGTGCTTTCATGCCTGATTGTGAATGCATACACACTTAACAAACGTTTCTTTAACGCTTTCAAAATTACATGAGAATACTGCTTCTGGCGTATCTAGAGATGTAACTTCTATCACCTAGGGCAAAATGTACTTGTGGACTGAATGTGTGAAATTGAAGTTCTACCTTCAATTTTGCTTTATTACATAAAATACTTTGAAGAGCTTATTTCAAGATGCATTACAAAAATGTTTTGTGTCAGTCATTCTGAGGTTAACTGGAGATTTTTGGGAAAGATCTATTAAAATCCTGGTTCTGAGCTCAGACAACAAAGGATCAGCACAATGAACACATGTATGTTGTGCAGCAGTGAAATCAGATCACTCAATCAGCAAGTTTTTAGCACATGATATAAATAATAATATGAAGTAAAACCAATTAGATAACCACCGTCCTCTCTTAACTGTCACCAAAAGTAAATGTCCACTCTCTCTAAATGTTGTAAAGAAAAAAAAGAAACTAAGCAACCAATTTTTTCATGGCTGTCTCTAAACTTCCAACAATTTTGGTTCCAGATATTTCCTCTACTTTCCTTACATCCTTGTAATAACTAATCTGTTCAAATATAAAGTTTGAAGTAAAGATTTTGCAGTTTTTATAGCTTTCATGCAATTAAGTTTTCTATTATTTGCAATTCTAAAAGTAGAACAAAAATAAATTTACAATCATTTTCATCTGGAGAGATCTGATTAGTAAAAGTTTACTGTAAGAAATTTTTTAGCTTTTAATTATTTGGCTAGGCATTAACAATTTTTTTCTCATGAAATTAACTGCTTTTTCCAGTTTGCCTCTCCATTTGCAGTAAGGTTTTGTGTTTTGTTTTGTTGTTTGTTTTTTGTTTTTTTTTTTTTTGAGGGGGCTGTTTTTTTTTTGTTGTTGTTGTTATCTAGTGACACAGAAGGGTAAAGCAGTTGTATTTGTGCATTATGTCACATTTCAGATTGCTGGGAAATCAGGATAAAACTCTGAATTGTAAATTCTCTTCTCAAATATACATTCACACTGATAAATATTCTAATCAGGTATACTTAATCCATTTTTTACTTCTGCCCATCACACGACAAAGATGTCAAAGAAAACACATTTTAGAAGTTAAGGAATAAACACATCAAATTCTACATATTTTCCTTTCTTAAAATGACGTAATTCCCTTTTCTTTCTTCTCTGAAGTATGAATAGTTAGCCCACACTGCATATGTACACACTGTTGAATGCAAGGCATGAACAGTGACCTTTATAGCATTCTAAGTTCACTTTTTAAGGGATCATTACCATGGAAATTATACATCCCCTAATACAGTTACATTTTTATTAACCAGTAAAGGTTCAAATCAAATTAGAAAGTGACAAAATTATTTTCAGCACTCTGTATTTAGTTATTTTCCATTAGAAACAAACAAACAAACTCCCATTCCTATGAAACCATGCAACTTTCCAGGGAAGAAAGAAAAAGAAGTACATGCTGAAAGTAATCTGAGCAGATTCATAAAAACTGAAAAATGAAGTGTTCCAAATAATTGTTTTCACTTCTTCTTTCACTTCAGATCGGGATATACAGGTACAGTGCACTGAAGGATAGACCTACCACAATGATCAAACACACAACTAGCTTATGGCAATACAGATACAATCATTTCTGCTCCTCAGACTAAATCAGTAATGTTTGTATTTATATTGAGGCGCATCTCGATACCTTAAATCTAGAAACATCTCAGCTCTATAGTATGTGGGTCACCGTAAAAGTAATGCCTCCTATTTATTTCCATGGAAACAATATCAGATACAAAAAGCACAATAACACTATTTTATTGATAGAGCAAATTCTCAGATACAAACCACCACCAGTAGTTATACATTTTCCCCAGTGATGAATAAGATGCTTTTAAAAATCTGCATCAGTGAGGTGACCCACCGTTGATGTCACCACTGCTAAAACACACCACCCACCACTTCACTGCGCTCACATCCAATGTTTATATATATACATTACATTAATATACATTCAGCAAGCATCAATGAATGTCAACAGGTGCCATTTTTTTCCAAATGGAGGAATTCAGTGACACACCTTTGCTTCATACACACTCCCATGTCAGACACCATTTTGTCAGACTGCCCCTCTGTTGCCGTCTGTCACATGGCAGCAAAATGTAATAGCTGTGGGAAGGCTCAACCTCTACTGTCATACCACCAACATCTGCCTCTGACATCATGATCCAACATAATAAAACAGGAGGCATTGCTTTTGGAGAAGATCTTTTATTTCTTTGGTGTTACAAAGCAGTATTTCTTCCTAGTACTTAGCTCTGTCTAAATAGATGACAGTATGATCCATGTTCATGGGAATCATGTGTAGTTAAGTCCACTGATGCTGTATTAAATTTTGATTATCACTTCAGACAACTGAGTATCTATTAAGGTCTTGCCTGAATCACTGGAACATGGAAATTACAGAAAAAAAAATATATTTAACTTTTTTTTTTTCTAAATTACCTTTCTTAGTTTCACTTCCTATGGCATGAACTTCAATTTATATAGAAGCTAGACAATTTTAACTCTTGCAAATCTATTAATACAGATCTTCCTGGAACAGCATCAGAGTCTGATCTAGAGTGTAGTTCTTGAAAAAATGGAAACAATACTGGGAATTCCATAGGCAGAGTTTTTCATGGACTTCTCTATAAAAGATTTATAATTTATAAAAATGTCAGCACCGTGAGCTCCCTGGGATCAGATACTTATTTCTGTCAGCTTATTCTAGGATAACACATTAAACTGAGTGAAGGAGGGACTGCAGACCCACAGATAAATCTGTGAAACCCTCTCTGATTTCACCTTATTCTCTCAGTTACGCATTTAAATACCTATCAATCTTAAATGGGTTTGGTTAAGTAGCACAACAGAATAATCCAAAAAGTCTCAAGTTACACAGGAAATGGGAAGCAAAAGACCTGCAAGCTTTCTTTTACTAAGGAAATCTCATGAAATGGAAAGAAGTCAGTTTAGCTGTAAAATCTAAACTGTTCTTGTAGGACTGCAAAGCAAATTTTATGTTATAAATAAGTACATGTTTAGCATGGAGAATAAATGAAGAAAGTGAGATATAATGAACAGAGAATCCTATGAAACAAGTATACAAATAATCCATATTTAGCCTAGGGTGACAATTTAAAAAGTCATGCTTATGATATATTTTTCATCTCTTGGCAAGACCTCACTGCTTAAATCTAACATTAAAATGCCTGTACAATTTTATTTACAGTAAGCTGAAGACTCCGTGAGTCCATTCAGTACTTTTATTCTTGAACAATAAAATTATAGGGCATCAAGTCCAAGTCCAAAGGCTTTTATTTATTTTTATGGTCAGGGAAGAAGTGTTTGAAGATGATTATTTTTCTGTGGCCATTTCAGTGAGCAGATGCTACTTAGCATCAGTTTAGTGGGAAACCATATGAAAAATCTGAGTTCTAATCTTTGTTCAAGATACTCATATTTTCAAATGTGTCATGCTGTATTAATAATAAAAGTAAGTATGCTCCCTGGCATTTGTGCCCTTAAATCAGGTGGACATTTATAAAATCTTTTGAATGAACCTTACTTATGATACCTATACATCAAAGTGTTAAAAAAAAAAAAAAAAAAAAAAAAAAAAAAAAAAGTGGTCAAGCAGCTGACTAGCAAACCATTGCTTTACTTCAAAGATGAAGAAGTCTCTGAGCAGGAGGCATTCACAATTCATCTATATAGAATTCCAAAACCTCAGGAAAGCATGACTACAGCTTTTTGGTGGCTCTCGTGATTGATTTTGTGTCAACTTTACAAGATCTGTTAGTAACCCTGTGCAGCAAATCCCTTCTTGACATTACTCTATTTCTTTCACTGTATGGAAGTCTCTAGGAATAGACCATCCAAATAAACACTCTCTGACATTTAAGGAAGAACTTGGAAAAGGGACTCCTCTGTGTTCCCAAATCAGTATAGGAAATCCTTCTGGAATCTCAGGAAATGTCAGGAAAACACTCTCACTCACCACGGTCAACCACAAAATTTTTCAGATAGGTAGTGCTTTCAATATTTCTTTTTAGATAATTTTGCTAAGAAGGAAGCATTTGAAGCATTCAGCTGAGATGTCAAAGCCAGAAACAAACAAATAAAAAAACCCCAAACAACTGTGCTTCAATAACTATATTCATAAAAAATAAGATCTCTGCTGTTAGTGAGCTGATAGAGCAAGAGATAAAAATCACTCTACAAGAAAACAATGGACAACAGCCTGCTACCATTGTACATGATCAACACTTGGTAACAGAAGATAAACTAATAGGCTTGAAGACTTGTTTCCCCTGAAGTATGGAATGAAACTTATTAATATAAAGGAAGTTCCAGAAGAGTAATTTCAGGGAAACAGAACATATTCCAAACATTTTAAATATTTAGCATATCTTATGTTTCTCCTGTTTCTCCACAGTTGATTGCCATTGTAGATGAGGTACTAAGTGAACCTTAGATGATATGATCTGCAATCCCACCTCTTATGTTCTTGTTTTTTCCTCAATAAACACTAAGTTTTCTCTAGAAATATTGTTTCTCTAGAAAAATTGTACTGACACTTCTACTCCATCTCTTCCATACACCTTGTATTCCAGTCTAGTAACATGAAATCTTTTTCTCAGTCCTAATTCCATGAAGTAGTTATTCATTTTTGTTCAGGCCAGAAAATCTCAGTCCTCATTTTAGTCCCAAATCTGAAGCGTAGTCAATAAAAGACCTCCTTCTCTTGGATCCCCATCCAAGACTCCAATTCTCTCCTAAATTTCAAATTTTTCTTTTTGTGGCACCTTTTCCCCTACTCTCATGTTTTCTCTAGATCTATTCCTTACCCCTTCAGCCTTTTGCTTACATTTCTCAGGCTATCTATCCTCAAGTCTATACCACTATATACATTGAAGTACTAACTTATAGGCACATTTTCTTTATCAGAGCAGTCTCAGTTCCCCTTTAAGTTTCTTCAGAGAAAGAACTCTAGAGGAGTTGCTTTACGTTTTACTTCAATTCCTTCATATTCTCCCCACATCATCTTTTCGTATAACCATTTCCATTCATTTCTCTCATTATCTCCATTTCTAAGTGTTCTTGACATTATTAAATTAGATATCAATCTCCCCTATGTACCAAATCTTTCATACCATTTGCTGCTGACCTGATGGTTCAGCCAGCCATATATGAACTCTAGGCAACCTGTAGTTAAAAAGAAACCTTTCCTAGTCTACTTCTCTGCTTCCAGGACCTTGTCATAGTTTCTCCACAGAATTTTGGCCTCAATCTGTTTCACTGTTTCTTTTCTTCCTGTCTGCATTTAGACCAGGTGTCAGTATGGGGACACCAACTATAGTCCTGCAAGTGAATCTGGAGAGGCAACAATGACTGAAAAAAAGAGTGGTAGCTCTAGCAACTTCATTTCATACCAATTGCTCAACTGACTTATAAGGACACAAAGCAGTTAGGAGTAACTAGGGAACTTAAGGCCTGTCAACTTGATCCCTGGGAAGGGGATGGAGCAAATAATCCTAGAAAGCAACCTCAAAAGCATGGGAGACAAGAAGGTGAGGAAGTCTTCAGCACAGACTACCACATGAAGAGGCAATCACTACTGATCAACCCAATAGCCTTGTATGATAAGGCCTGATGAATGAAGGGACAGCAGTGGATTTGTTTATCTCTAGTTTAACGAAGCTACTCTCTCTCATAACATCTGTTATCCTGAGAAGAACAGATAAGAGACAAAATGGACACTGAAACAAAATGCTGGACTGTTTCTGGGACAACTCACAAGCCTAGATTAAAGAAGGACTCAAGGTCATTGTGATAAACTAAAGTGAATTCTGTACATCTTTGCTTATTGTCAAAAGCCTGAGATTTCCATAGCAGAAGTCTTTCTCTTTTGAAGAAGCGAAGAACATAGAATCTGAAGGTGAGGTAACTGTGAAGAAGTACAATAGTATAGATAGTATAGATAAGCATCATAAATAATCATATCAATAATAATAACTTAGACTGAAACCTTTATAAAACTCAAAGATGAAATAGCTGAATAAGTAAAATACAATGCACTACAGCTCTGGATTTAAGTGTAATATCAATTTTTGTGCCTTTTTTCCAACAAACAAACAAACAAGCAAAAAAACTGTCAGCTAAAATTCAGAGGATTAAAGCCTGAAATTTTGCTGTTTTAACTACACAAATTAACAGAGACAAGGCGAAGGATTATTGGACATCATGAGTGAGTATGATATACTTAGAAAAGGAAGTGCTATGGCTTGTGTGAATAAGGGTGAAATGTATACATGGAGTGTACAAATCCATATTTTATTTACATATAGATACTAATACATACATAGATATGCACATTTATAAAGATATAGAAGTTTATATAGAAGTTATACATACTCTATCTGTAAAAGTATAGCTATAAAATGGATAAGACATTATTTAAAGGAGTTTAAGAGTGATTAGAAAATCATTCATCAGAACTAAAATGCTGGATTGAAGTTCTCAGTTTTACCTGTCTGTAGAATAAATCTAAACAGATTTGGAATGAGAGAGGACAAAGGGTCACCAAAAGAATCAGTGACATGAACAATTTGGAACATGCTCAGGAGTTAGAGACCTCTCCAAGAAGGCTGAGTGGCCCATAATCTGTATAATGGAAGAAGGATCAGTGGAGATGGGCACTGGGAGACGGGATATGCTCATGAATCTCGGGGAATAATGCAGAGTGTGACTGATCACAGCTGTTGCAAAGAAGTTAACTTTATCTTAACACAAAGGGAGAGTGGCTTTTGTTTTAGATAAACAGCTATTAGCAATTGAATGGATCAACAAGTTCTGTATTTCTCCCTGAGATCTTTAAAAGAAAAAGAGTATGAATCTCTCTAAAGTAGTTAAACCAACATGAGAAGAGAGAAAACATGGTTCAGCCCAACACAGTGTATAAAAACTAAACAACTACCAAATGAATTTTAAAGACAGCAGCAGATTTGAGCTGGCTTCAACCCACAAATTCCTTCCTGGTGACTGAGGATGTCCAGTATTATGATAGCAAAGCATAGATAAACAGGTAATTTGTACTGTGATCTAACCGATAGCGTCCTTTCAGTATCTAAAGGGGAGCTACAGAAAAGGAGGGGGCAGACTCTTTAGAAGGGTCTGTGGTAACAGGACAAGGGGAAATTGTTTCCAACTGAAAGAGGGTAGATGTAGTTTGGATATAAGGAAAAAGTCTGTGACAGTGAGGGTGGTGAGGCACGCTAACAGGTTGCCCAGAGATGTGGTGGATGTCCCATCCGTGGAGACTTTCTAGGGAAGGCTGGACTAGGCTCTGGACTACCTGATCCAACTGTGGATGTCTCTGCTCATTGCAGGGGAGTTGAACTAGATGACCTTTAAAGGTCTCTTCCAAATCTCAGGACTCTATGATTCTAAGTGTAAATTGTAATTGTTATATTCTGCTTGTATAGTTACTTCAGTACATGGCTGTTTCACTTATCTAAATCAAAATCTCACATAACTTGAAATATCTTAATTATATACATTTCATATTCAACATGTTACCTTCCACATGTGAAATATTCTAAAGAACCTTGTCAAAGAGTATTGGACTCTGATATTAACTGGCATAATTTACAACACTATTTTGAAGGTGAGCACTACTTATTGCTTTGATAATGTTTCAACAATAACAGAATTCCTGATTTAAGGTAGTAGTCATGAACAAGAGCCTAATAAAGATGACTCACACTGATTAAGAAGAGTAGTGATAAGACCATCTGCAGAGACAAACACTACAATTAAAGAGGGAATAAATCATTTTGAATAGTAACATAGGCAGGAGAAAAGCTAGCCTGTAATTTTTTTTTTATTTTTTATTTATTTATTTTTTTTAAGGAGGAGAACGGAAATATCATTTCTGGGGTTGCTCATGGATTATTGAGCTGATCCCAGTGATATTTACAATGAATTTGAAAAAATTGAAAGGTTTTAGGAAGGTAAAGAAAGAGAAAAGCAGGCTTGTGCTGGCTGCTAGGAGCTTGCAAATAGCACTGGAGAGGTGAGATGTCTATTTGGAAGGAACTGAGCATGACTGAAGAGAAGGAGTTGAAAAGAAAGTGAAAAAAGGAAGCAAATCATCTGGTCTGGAATACTCAGGGATACCTGTCAAACAGCCCTGTGTCTTATCTATGCTCCTTGAAGGTGGACAAATCTGTAGATGTTGAGGCCATATTTGCGTTTAATTAGCTTTTATAGTCAGGAGTTCCTGGATCCTAATCCTGGCTAAGGAAGAAGTGAAGTTACATCCTGACATCCCAGTGTTAAGTAGATATGATTCAAGAGATAAAGATCTGGAAAAGATAAATAATCTGCTTATGATTAAGAACCAGAGTGTGGAAGTAAAGGTCAATTTTCATAATGGTACATGATCAGCAGCAGAATCCTGCAGTCCAGGTTATTTGACTTAGAAATAAGTGATCTGAACAGCAAGATGATAAAAGTTGCTGATGATAAAAAGCTGTTCAGGGTAGCAAGGCTGGGTGCAGGCTGACAAATTGCAGAAACACTCCTCAGGAGGATGAAAAACTGGGCAATGGAACAGCAGATGAAATTCAGTGTGGATAAACTGAAGATGTCATCAGATTAAAAAACATAAACAACAAAACAAGAATTTTTCCCAACTACATAGATAAAAAGACAGTAGCTTGGGTGACTACTAATTTTTTCCTGTAGTGAAAACAGGACACCACTGAACAGCTCACAAAAAAATACAAACTAGATGTTTAGAGTTCTTATCAAAGAACTGTGAGATGGAAATATGTCATTATTTAACTGCAGAACTCCACATCTCACCAACATCTCACCACTGTGTCCATCTTTGACCTCCCATCTCTAAAGAAACATATTAGAATTGAAGATGATAGGAATGACAGAGAGATGCAGAGCCTTTATTTTTTCTCTCCCTATCATGATAAAATAATATAGTATATTATTCTGGGTAACTGTGGAGCAAATTTTAATATCTTTAGTATTAAAAGATTAAATTATTAGTTTATTAGAAAACAATTACCTATAACTTATCTCAAGTTTCCAGTTTGCTGTAATGTTAACTGAAGGAACGGCACTGTTTTTCACGCATGTACAGTACTGCTTACTCTTTGTTGGGTCTCAGCTCTTTAACGTATATATTCAAGTAAATGAGAATCTTCCTGTTTTCTTTCTACAGCACGCTGCAGTTCAAATTCTTGTTTTAAAGACATCTCAGATAGAGAATTAACATAATTTAAGTACATGACTAGATACCCACTCAGTGGTACACTGTGTTACATAATGCCTTGCACTACATTAAAAACAACAACAAAATAATCAAGAAACACACATCACACACAAAATCAAAGGAACAGAGGGAGGAGGCAGGGCTCTGATCTAGGTGCAGGTGTCTCTGTTCATTGAAGAGGAGTAGGATTAGATGACCTTTAAAGGTCCCTTCCAACTATTTTATGGACTCTAGGAAGGACAAAACGCACTATACAAATTTGATCCATCACGGGTAACTCAGATATTCTACTTAAGCAGTGAGCAAAACAAATATCTACCTTCTGCAGGACTTTTGCATTTTTTCTCACAAGGGACTTAAAGAAAAGTAGAGTCTCAGTGCTGTGGGGTTTTGTTGGTCATAATGGTGCAAAGATTTCTTCAAAGGCTTGAATAGTTGATTAAAAGACTGCTGCTATGACAAACATAGTTGTGTAGTAAGGATTCCACTGGAATGAGGTAAAAATACATCTAAACTATAGGAATCTACTGCTGAATTGAGATGTTTCCCCTCGTATATCAGAACAACTATGTAAGTGAAGTTCTTACCTTAAGAGTGAGACTGAGGTTCCCTTCATTTGAGCTTGCAAGTGAGTAATGATCAAAGCAAAATTATTTCAAAAGGTCAGTAAGAACCCTGTAAATGTTAAAAACTTGAAATGAAAAAAAGCCCAAGATATCTCTTTGTATGTCTCTTTTGCTTTGAAAATAATGCCTCCTATTTATTTCCATGGAAACTACAACAAAGAGCACAATAACACTATTTGATAGAGCAGTTCCACAGCTGCAAAACATTAGTTTTCAACATAGTCACCGCCTTTAGCTGAGCATTTTTGCTAGTGATGAACAAGAGCCTGCATGCCTGTCAGACTGCCCTTCTGCTGCCATCTGTCACATGGCAACAAAGCGTAATGGAATATTGGTGGGAAGGTCCAACCTCTACTGCCACACCACCTACATCTGCCTCTGGCGTCTCATGGGCCAACATAATAAAATAAATTACTTTCAGAGCAGCCCTTGTAATATACCTGTCTATATAGAAATGATCAAGGAAGTTCTCCTCTAATTTGTAAAAGGAAGTGGACAGCAACTCCATTGTAGCACAGAGAAAAATTCTTACTATTGCATTTTGTGACTAGATTGTTGCCAGATGCTATCAATTCAAATGTTTCTCAAACAAAGTTCTTCCCAATGACTTCTCTCCCTCGGTATTGCATCAAGGTGATTGCTTGTTGAACATATTGGACTACCATTTGAATAAACAACAGCTCTATATTTATTCCAATAAGTCAGAACACCTTGAGAACTCTGAACATCTAACTGAAGGACTATTCATGTTTTCAAGAGAATTCTGCATATCAAAAGCCTGCTGCAACCTCTCAGCATATAATTCTACCTGTCAAATCAGAATCTACATTTCCACCTAGACTTTCCAAGTTTCTTAATATGTCTGCTACAGAAATTGCAATATGCATGGCTTCTATGGAACTTGCTTCCCTTTGAGGATTTTTTTCAGACCACGTTACTTACTTAGAACAGCAAGTGTCAGGCACACAGACCAATTCTGTTTTAAGGCTACAACACTCACTGAGTTCAATGAGATCTATGGAATCAGGTCTTTAAACATGAGGAGGATCATGTCTGCTCCTCAAACTGTAGTGTTTTAATATTATATGCTAATATTATAATTTTATTTAAAATACTAATAAACTTGTTTATCTATGTATTAAATGATATTCTGTATTAAGTTATCTTAGTTAATGTATTTCTCAGAGCTTACTGTCTGAAAAGTTCTTCTATTTTGCGCAGTATAGATGGGAGAAAACTTACTGTTTCCTAGTGTCCTGTCTGTGATAATAATACTCAAGTGACATGAAAGAGCATCATCTGTATTTGGATATTAATTTCATTCTTTTCTTCTTTGGTTGCTTCCTCATAAATCTCCATTCAATCTATGTGGATACATGAATATGGTTCACTATTTTCTGACTATATATTCCAATCTAGTCAACAATCATTGTTGTACCTTTTCTCTTCATATTTCCAAATATGTGTTTTCCTGAATAAGTTTTAAATTGTAAAGATAGCTTAACTGCAAATTCAGGGGTTGTATGAGAAATTTATCTCTCACTTTGTGTTTTTATAATGAGCTTTTGTTTTATTGAAGGAGATTCACTTTTTGGGCTCTTAATATTAGACAATCTACAGATACCCCATAGCCATGAACGGTTATTAATCACATGGGAAGATGAATGAAATATATCATAAATAGCTGCACAGTACTGTAAATATAATTTGAAAAAACAGGTGTCCTGTTACACCCATACACTAGGTTTAATAAATGCAGCATATGAACTGTTAACTTGACCATTTCCTGTCATATAGATACTTTCCTTAACCATATGATTTTAGCTTAAGAAAACAGCATAGAAATAGCATCATTTGTGTTTTGGGAAAAAAGATTTTTTGGCACATTCCAATTAAATGTATAGTCACTGGAGCATTCACTTGTCAGATTATAATCTACTACTCATTATAAGTTTAGTTGTTTCAGAGCTATAATTGCAGAAAAAGTTTCAAAGTATTTTCTTTTGTTCTGAAGTGGGAAAGCAATATTTCATTAGTTTCCTTGTGTTCTAAGGCAACTTAGCTGAAAAGAGCTGATCAAGAGTTATCTGCCCAAACTGAAACAATTCAGAAAGTTTTCAGTTCTGATTAGAAGGAATTAAAATGAAATCTTAATTATACTGATTGTCACAGCTCTCACCAGGTCACTCTGCAGTTACGATAGCTAAAAAGCTTTTCGATTACTCATGTACCTTCTATATTCTCTAACATATACAGGCAGCTAACTTACTGCTGCACAGTTCTCTGCAGAACTTCAACAAGCGTGTTTTTCCAAAGCCAAAGATTTGTGCGTGCATATGTATACAAACACACACATATTTCTGCCATATCTTTTAAGATTGGAGGAGGTGGGAGAAGAAAGAGGAAAACACGTCGAAAGTAACTGGGAGTGGCAGGGAAATCTCCCAAACCCCGACGTGGGATTTTCCATCTCAATAATTGTTTTAAACTATAATGATGTAGATCTTGCATCTCATTCAGATGTTCAATTAGAAAGAAAATTGTTTTTTTTTTCAACTTTATGCATCAAGATAGTTCTGCAAGCTACATCTGCAACTTTGAAGTGGAAATGAAACTTTGAAATGTGTTTCTAAAACAAAGCCTGCAATGAATTATCCCTTTTTAACTTGACTAATTAGCTTCACTTCCCCTGAGTCCTTCTCTAGTCATTTCTTTTAACTTCAATGTCACCGTTATAGGATGACACAATTGATCCACATACAAACCCATTATCACAAGTAGGCTCATGTTTCAGTGATTATAACAAAGAAAGAGAGGAAGTAAACCACTAACAGGAGTGTTAGTTTGACAGGTGAAATAAATGAAAAGAGTCTTAAAAATAAATATTGTATATCTGCCAGCAGATAGCAATCCTAGAATTATTTTAGGTCCATGGCACCATATCTTTAAATGAATATATATTATTTTACTTTTAGGGACACGCGTTTGTATGAATATACACGTTTATTATACATTGTAGTGAAAGTGACAAAAGTATTCTTTTACACTTCAGTTAGAACAGCACTTCATGTTGTTCTAGCCTATTTTCTATTATTAACTTTCAAAAAGGTCAGTAGTTTCTTTCTTATATATTCATAGTGTTTTCTTACCTATGCAGATCCTTTTCTACAAAGAATACTTCTAATTTACATTTAGGGTTCTCTCTCACAAGCATACATTTTCATGAGAGCAAGTGTCTTAACAGTCCAGAAACCAATATATGTTTTTGTAGCCACTGCAGTTAGTTGTCACTAGGAATTTTTATTTTATTTTGTCAATTTAACATACTTTCTACACCTAAATGGGCTAAGAAGAGACTTTGGTATAGAGTAATTCATCATTTCCAAATACAAAAAGGAAAAAACATCCTACAAAAATAATAATTTCATCCAATAAATCAGTAGGAACTGGTAAATTATTCATTTAGTCTGTTGTACTCCAACTAGCCGCTTTTTGAAATCTGTTATTGACTTACAGGATTTGTAATTTTAATCATATACTATTATTTCTATTTTTTGAGAGGATGACTTAACTTCATTTAAGAGGCTTAGGCAACTTTTTTTAATGCAAACGGCCCTGTGAATCTGAAAAAAGCAGAATGCTTCAGTGTCTCTAACTCCATATGTGCCTAATAGAGGAGACAAAATCATTTCTTCTCATGCATGCAAAGACATCCCTCCCTCTTTTGAAATTTTAGGAAGAATCTCTCTGGAAAAAAATACTGTTCTCACTAAAATTAATGAAAAGCAAGTGGACATAACGCATGAACATGAAATAAATTAGCATCCAAAAATGAGTTTTTCTTTTCTCCTTTGCAATTTTCTCTCAAAATTTAGCGCTATGCCTCCCGTCAGCTGAAGATCCTAACTTTTAATCTACCACTGAGACTATTTCACCTGTACTGGAGCCAACACTGGTCACTATTAGCTGTTAAAGATGCTGAACTAAGACTGCTGTTGTGTGACAGTGTTCAGATTCAAACACATTTAGGTTGTATATCAGGTGCAGTTGTTCTTTAGGTTGGAAAGGAATTCATGTCCAGTGTTGAACATTATGGAGCAAAAGAATTTGAGTTTTCAAAATGAAACTAGATGCTTTTCTTGGAATCGTGTATGATTCAAATAACAATTAAAAAAAAAAAGAAAAGAGTATTATGCAGTTGCAATACACCAAAATCAAGGAACAATTATAATAGAGGAGTTGACTCCTAATTGTAGCTTTTTGGCTCTAAATTTGCCAGAATGGTATTGGCAGTGTATTCAGGTACAGAGTTTTTCCCTGCCTGCTTAGACTTCCAGTCATTCATGTAACCAGTTCCCTTTAAGCCTCCTCTGTTGTGCTGGTCCAGGAGGTTTCACAGCTCAGGTCTGTGAGATTTTGTTTTGAATGTGAGCTGCTGCTCCTCAAGCAAGGAAACCTTAGAAGTTCTATTAGTACAAAAAAATTATTGTCAGGAAATCAGGTAATGGGAGAAATAAGAGGAGACTGGCAAAAGAAGGATGTGCTAATAGGAGATGAAAATATAGAAACAGAAAACAGAGCTCAATGTTTTAGCAAAAATAATCAAGCGTATAGTAAGGAAGACGGTATGTGGACATGTGGGAGTAAACGTGTGAAAACCAATAAACAGTGTGGGTTTCTTGAAAAATCTCTTGTAGATCATGCCGAAAGAATCTAATATCTAGCTTGTGCATATGTTTGTTTCTGATTTTACTCTAGAAGAGGAGCAGCACATGCTGAAACTGAATCGAGTTTGGCTTGGAATGTGAGAGCATTAGAGGGTAGTGCCATAAAATAATGACCTTTGGGCATCCACAAGGATTTAAATGCAATGCAATAAAGTATGCTCCAACCATTGCATAGTCCTGCATGTGTTTCAGAGAGGATTAAAAGGATACAGCAAAGCAATAACTAATTTGTTATTTTTGCATATGTAAATACAAAAAATGTCCTAATGAAACCCACATTTACTGCATCCGCTACCTTCCCTTATCTGTACAATGAACTAATTACCAAATGTAGAAAAAAACCCAGAAGATTATTTGGTATGGCTCAGTAGAAATGTCACAAACCTACACTGTTTAAAATTTAGACAGTTTTTCTTTCCAAACTTCTACATGCTGCCATATACAGAAATGGCTTTAGTCACCAGGGAAATATAATTGCTTATCCTGCACACAGATCACATACATTGTGACAGTGATAAAGAATAGCACATCCAACAGAAACTAAGATATTTGAAGCTGTTAAAATATAAAGAAGGTATAAAAATCTCCAACTATGGTGTTTTCGTGGCAAATTCTTCATTCGTTTAATTTTTGGAAGTGAATAGTTCAAGATATTCTCTCAGTAGAATGTCAGTATCACAAAGCTGTATGTTATTTGGGGAATTTTATACCACTGCACGTAGTCAGAAAAATAAACCTCTAGCAGTAGATTTCTGTTTTAGTAATTACCTATAAAAGCATTAAACCAAACTACGCTGATCCACTTGGTTTTGTCAAAGGTGGAACAGGAACTTAGATTTACACAGAAGAGTACACAATATAATTCCAACCAAAAGTTCTAAAATACACAAAATACATTCAACTACACTGAGACAAATAAAGACTTAATGAAGTAAGTATAACTGGAATGCTACTGCAACAAAGTGTTTCTATACTATTACAGCAACAAAAAGATCTATTTTTAGAATAAAAAGGAAGTTATGTACTTACAAAGAAACCATCAGAGCTCTTGGTTTATGTATTTTTTGTTTGTATAGAATGGTCTGAGAATGGTTTGTATAGAATTCCTGAAGCCAGAGAAAATAGAATTTTTCTTAGCGCAGTAGATAAATTCAAAATATGCAGAGAACTGCGATGACTATCTCCACAAGACAGCAAGTGGCTTTCAAACAAAGGAATGAAGGGGACACTAGTCTCAGGTGGTTGGTGTTCCTTTTGTTTTGACTTTTTTTTTTTTTTTTTTTTTTTACTATCTATTATTGACATTATTGACATGATAGGTTTACAAGAATAACAGCCTCCTGAACAGGGACTGTCAATAACATCAAGATTCTGTAAATTATTAGGTTAATTCTGCTTGTGGGTCAGTGTCTATACTGTGCTTGTTTGGTATTGCCTGTGTTATTTACTTATGATCTGGATACATCACTTTCAGGATAGAAGTTGGGTGGAAGTTAGAAAAGAAAAAAAATGTTAAATAGGAAAAAAAAAAATTAAGCCAACCCCCTCCCCACCCTCCAAACACCACATACGCACCTCAGTCTCCTTTCCTTATATAAATAGAAATACCTGTTGATACAGAATTACTAACTGCAACAGAAGACACTCCTTAATCTTAACAGTAAATTAAATAATAATTAGGCTTATGGCTATCCTACTGACACCTACAATTCCTTGTTAGCCCCTGCTAGTCATTCTACAGACACTGAAAGAGACGTGATGATAGAGAAGGATCCTGGCAATGCAAATATAAGAAATTTCTTATAAAGGAAAGCAATTTTACCAGTATTTCCCAATTATCCTGGATTCTGGGCTAGGGAAACATCTTTGGTGGATGGTATTATCTCCTCCTTATTCTTTTAACTGGTAAATTATCTCTGTGAGCATCTCATATGGGAGAGTATCTCTCATGTATAAATTGACTCAAACAACTCTTTTAATTGCAACTAGAATATCACCTACTAGATTGTGAAACAAACCAAGGGTTGTCCCAAAACAAAGTATTACATTTGAAACAGATGTGCTCTGAATACATCTAATTGTATTTTTTCTGTAACGTAAAATGGAAAAAATGAATGAGAAACAAACAAGTACTTTGAGGTAATGAGTAGCATTTTTTTTCTTTTCTTTTCTTTTCTTTTTTTTTTTTTTTTTTTTTTTTTTTAACTAGAGGTGTACAAGAAAGCTCTGTGACAATTTGACCTTCCTGAAGCACTCGCTAACATACTACAAATAATGGAGATGCATTTCTTTTCTCAAAGGAGGAGAAAAAACCGAGACATTTAATAAAAACAAATTATCAGTTGCAAATGTGCAGCACATAGCACAACTTTCAATCTGTCAAGACTCAGATGCTTGACGCACCAGTTCAAGGACAGAAGCACTGAAGACCAAGACTGCTTTTAAAATCTTAATTCTGTCTTTGTCCCATTATAACTTAGAGCATTTACTTCATAAAACCTGAGATCTGACAAAACTGTTTTATGATCTTCACACTTTAGATTTACTTATTAAGTGGGTAGGTATCTTTGAGTTGATAACTCAAAGACATCTAGCTTCATAAAATTTGGCTTCAGCAACTGTTTCTAAAAACAAAACTCCTTTGCCTCTGAGCTTTCACAACTTTCATAAGTCAAGCAACTGGGGGACAAATTACCCCACAGTATGTCTTATTTAATCTGACCTTTTAAATGATTGAGCTTTTTCTACCTGCATTTGGTCTTTTTCTAAAATCTTTATTTGAGTGACCTTTTTTTTTTCTGAACTAGATTTTCTTTTCTGGCACCTGTTAAACATTTTATGAAACTGCATGAAAAAGTGTAGTGATAAGTGCAGAAAGGCAGGTGATGGAAATTTAAATTAACAGCATGAATATAACCCTTGACATTTGACAAAAGATCCATCTACCTTGTCTAACTTAGTAAAGAACTATCTCTAGACATGATTTGTAAACCCAAAGAAAAACTTAACAGAAAATCATTGATTCACATAAATATAGATTTAGGCTATGCTGGAAAAAGAGGGGAACAACAGGAAGAGTATGATTGATGCACTGCATCAAAATGTATTCCTTCGAACAGAGGAGTGGATTAGAAATAGACCTAGAAGAAAGTTAAAATGAGTACAGTTCATTATATTAGAAATTTGGAGAGATTGATTTTTTACTTCCTATTTGACATGGATGTGAATACTATATCTAAATTTGTGTGAAATTGGTTTAATTAGATAGGATGCAAGTTTAAGAGATTATATTTACTATATATTTACTATACACCAGCAACACTGGCTTATTCAAAATCATTTTTACCGAGGCAACAAAAGGAGATGATCGCATAAAAACATGAACATCTGGAAGTGAACAGGGAGAATGTCCTGATGATTTTACTGCCCTATCATCCTTCATGTCTCTCTTAACCTCACAGATCAAGTACATACCCACACTGCACAATGAATGATAGCAGGTTCCCCTGTTAAATGCTACCACAAGCAAACAGCAATTTGTTATGATTACAATTCTAGGGCAAAAGAAATAAGTAAGATTTTTTTAGATTATATTTTACAAGAAAGACCAACTTGTCTGTACACTCTTCAAAGACAGAATGAGCAAATAGAATCTGCTACCTGGTATTTGTAGATAAGAAAAAGCATTTCATTCAGTGGGAAAACACTTAATATCTGATTCAATATAGACAAAGGCTGCATTTAGCTCTTGAGAAATGGTATAATCAGTCTTCATCACAGTCTTCGTCAAACAAACTTAAGAATTTGCATTATGGATCTTCAGAAGTTTCTGCTTCTCTCCAGTATTCCTAAAACCTGTCTTGAGAACTTCAATTTGCAATTCAGACACAGCACAGATGTCAGGCTTGTACCGTTAACGTGCCTATTGAAATCAGAATGGAGCACAGTAGGCCATGTGAAGCATTTTAAAGAAACCTTCCCAAAACCATAAATGGAAATACTGCAAGAGAGATTCCTACTTAGGAATATAAAGATTTGTTTCTCTACCAGTTATCTGAATTCATTATGTCATCTGAGTAAATCCCCAAGTACGTGGAAACTGAGGAGGGACAAATTAAGGAGTGTGAAAGTCATCCCTCCTGCTTCACTGGTCAGCAGATTTGGTTCTCCTCTTCAAATGATGATTCCAATATAAGTGCCACTAACACTAGGAAGGCACACTTGCCTTCCAAGCCTTTAAACTTCTTGTAAGAGATGCAGGATTAGGCTCTCTAGCTAGTTATCCCTAACTGTATATCTGTGAGTCAGAGATTTCTACCTATAGTATGCATCCTGTACCCTCAAATGCAGTTAAATATGTAAATATTATGCTAAAGATTATCTGGGAAGCACAGAATAGCACAGACTAATATTTTCTGACAGGAATGTAGTTACAGGGACAGAAAAAATTATCAAGTCATACCTGGACTTAATACTTAGGTATAAAATATTTCTATACCACTTGCTTCCATCTTCCCTGCTTTTTTTTTTTTTTTTTTTTTTTTTTT
>JACDJE010000368.1:537826-589785 GCA_016647715.1 Pavo muticus
AAAAAAAAAAAAAAAAAGAGAGAGAGGGAAAGGAAGTAAAAAGCAAAAAGACAGAGCTTTGCAACAATAGTTCCAATCAAGACTTAGTTTCTGTTTGAATCCATTCTGAAATAAAAGAGCTTTCAGATCCATGCCTTTATTAAATAGCTTTGAAAGAAAATAATAAAAACATCCTCTATAAAACTACAGTCAATAAAACAAAAGATAACTTTCTTTATTTTGAGCTTTAAAGTAAAGCTATCACCTAATGAAAGGTCTAATCTTTTTTCTGGGTCACCTGCTTCCAACACCTTTCAGACATCTCTTATTGATAAGCCTAAAAAGCCTCTGTAAGTACTTAGTTTCCATGATGTAAATCTGTAAATACTGATAACTGAAGAAAACTAAAGTATTATGGCTGTAAGTGAAGAGAAATTATCCACTTAGAAATTTCATTTATTTCATTGTACAGAGGTCACATTACATGCTCTGAGCAGAATGAATCGGGTACAGGTCTTACATACAATTGCTGTAGTAAGTCAATGGTTATTGTGGGTTTTATCTCTCCAGCAAGTTCTAAGGCACAAACTTCTAGACAGTTAAGAACAAAGTGGTCATTCTGAGCACTGGGAGAACTACAGTTTAAAACAGAGCCACCTTCCCAGTGGTCTCTCTATGAGATAGTTTCCATATGTACCTTAACACAAAAAAACCATATTTATATGAGCATTTCATTATATGAGGGCTGCTCCAGTTTTATTATGTTGGCCCACAATGTCAGAGGCAGATGTTGGTGATACGGCTGTAGAGGTTGAACCTTTCTACCATTATTCCATTACATTTTGTTGCTGTGCAACAGATGGCAGCAAAGAGGCGGTCTGACAAAATGGCATCTGACATGGAAGTGTGTATGAACATTCATCTATTCTTTCTGAATATTGATGAAGACCAACTAGTGGATGTTGCCACAAGGAGGTAGTGAGTGGTGCCTTTCAGCAGTGGCAATAGTGACGTGAAAAACAAACCACACTCCAGACAATCATGTAGACTTTTTTATGAGGGTGGTACGTAGGCTCCTACTCATCACTGGTAAAACTGCATAGATAATGGTAGTGGCTGCTTTGAAAAAATAGTCTTTTGTATCTGAGAATTTGCTCTATCAAATAGTTTTATTGTGCTCTTTGTATCTGATATAGTTTCTACAGAAATAAAAGGAAGCATTACATTCAGAGCAAACTATGTAGAAAGAACACTAACTTGATGAACCATTTGTTGAACAGTGCTCAACATCTACAAAAATCCCCCACGCATATCAATCAATTGTCTAATTACGAATCAATAATTTTCTTTAAACAGTTTTCCTTGGCAGATATGCATTTACAGTCCTGTCACACTTGATTTCAACTTATATAAAGATATCTCATAATATCTCTAATGAATATTATGTCTTTATTAATCTCTGATTTATTGACTTACATCCCTGCTATTATGAATGAAAGGTACCACAAAGTCATTTCAAATAGAATGAAATATGTGCTATGGGAGGAAAAGTGAATAACAAGACATATATCGTATATAAACAGTGCTGAGTGACCTGGTTTAGTGGGCATGGTGGTGATGGGTTGACAGTTGGACTAGATGATCTCAGTGGTCTTTTCCAACCATAATGATTCTGTGTTACTATATTTAATATTCTATTTTCCTTTTCATAAGACAAAAAAGTAGTTCATTTTTCCTCTGCATGGTGATGTTTTATCATCAATTTTATACAGAAAATATTTTTCCATTCAGACAGAAAAATCCATGTTATGTAACAAAAGAAAGCATTCATTATTCTGGAGTCAGAAATGTAGAAACAAGAATTTCTAACAGCATCTGTTGCTGCCTCTTTCAGTGTCACATTGAGGTAAACCCAAGAGGAATCAGTGATGACCAGATTTTCTGGTAGGAAACTGATCTGTGCAAACCATAGCTAAATTCATGCTAAAAAAAAAAAATTAGCTCAGTATTATTTTATATAACCATAAGTGCCACACAGCAAAAACTTACTTTCTTGCAACATCAGCAAGGTAGCCAAGCATTTAAATGAGGAATTGACACTTTAGATGCAAGTGATTTAATTATAATCATAACTTTCATACATTTTGGGAGAGGTTTGGTAGAAGGATCATTTTAGCATAGTTGTTTGCCAACAGGCAAGCTAGCAGAGATAGCAAGCTGTAAGTATACGCCGCAGAATAATTATTAAAGTTTTTTGAATTTACTGTTTTTTTTGCTTTGGAATTATTTTTCCCATTGCAATAATGGGACTACTTTTGTAATATTATATTAATAAAACAAGATAGTTTACGTGTTCTTGGCAGTTCTTTTGCATCATGGGGCTTTAATAGCACACAAAGATTCAATTTAGATCAGAACGCTAATGCAGGCATTTGGAAGTCCATGATTTTGAGATTTGAACAGAAGTACATATTGTGAAAACAACTCATGATAGACTCAAAAAGGAAAAAAAAAGAAGAGGGGAAAAAAAGAGCTTTAGAGGATTAATACAATTATTACATAATTACTAAGGGAAATGAGAAACACAGAAGGTAAGAGAAGAAAACAGACGAAGCCTTAGAGGAAGGGAATAAAATATAATGTTAAAATGACTGGAACTTTTACAAATAAAGAGCAAGAAAAGCTTCACTGGCTACACAGTGAAGACACAGGAGCATTATAGTGTAACATGAGACACTGAAAGATAAAAGAAAAAAAGAATGACTGTTGAAAATCCCTTGCACCTAGGCTGCTCCAAAAGTAATATTTATTTCCATGGAAATTACAAAAGATAAAAAGAGCACAATAACATTATTTGTTAGAGCACACTCTCAGCTAAAAAAGATTATTTTTCAACACAGCCACCATCATTACCCACACATTTTTGCCAGCAATGAACAACAGCCTTCATGCGTCAGATGCCATTTTGTCAGAGTGCCCCTCTGCTGCCATCTGTCACACAGCAACAACGTGTAATGGAATATTGATGGGAAGGTTCAAGCTCTGCTGCCACACCACCAACATCTGCCTCTGACATTGTGGCCCAACATCATAAAATAGGAAGAATTACTATCAGGACAGCTCATGTATCTTTGCATCACTATGTAAATATTTTGGAGTGATCAGGTAGCGCAGATCAGTTTTGGGATCCCAGTGCAAACCTCTAAAGAAGTAAATTAACAAGCTAGACCTAACCACGAGTGTTCTGAGACCTAGCAAAAGAACAATGCTTTCTCCACCATTGCAGTCTACATAAATTATTGTTTCAACAGGGAAAACTCAAGTTCAACAGTGTACTTTTTTTTTTTTTTTGCTGCTGTAGTATTATAGTCTTATTAAATTATTCCATGCAAGATGTGTTCTTTGAGCACAATAAAACTATTTGATAGAGCACATCCTCAGCTATAAATACTAATTTTCAACACAGCCACCACCATTAGCTATGCATTTTCACCAGCAGTGAACAAAAGCCTACATGCCGCGCTTGTAAACATCTGCACCAGCAGAGGTGACCCACTGTCACAGTTGCCACTGCTAAAAAACACACAACCATGCAAGATGTTTCTTACTGTTTGGCACAGAAAGCCAGATGGTGTGCTCCTATAACATACACTGCATAAAGTTACAATGGCTAAACATGCTTTTGCATTCAGTAATGGAAGATCATGTTGATGAAGAATTGCTCATGAATTCTTGAAAAAAAAAAAAATATTGCTAGTTCAGAGATTAAGTTACTTAAAACAGTAATTAAGATAATTTCTCTTTCTTAGACAGTTCCAGTGTTGGGTACCCTGGAGTGCCTGTAAATAATTTCTGTCTTCTTGGGAAAGACTCTTCCTTTTTTAATAGATAGCAACCAGGTTATTGTTATAAACCTCTTAGTTTCACAACACATACAAGCCTAATTGACTTCTAAAGTAATCACATTTTAATTTGCCTAAGCTTGAAGTTTCCTATAGCATGAAAATTACTAGGATATAAACTCAATTAGATCAAGCAGCAGAGTATTTTTTTCAAATAACTTAATTATTTTAACAAACACTGACACATACTTTTTTATAGTATTTAATTGTTTTCTATTCTCTAATGCTTACACATATTTTAATTTTTTTTGGGGGGAGAAGAACTAGAGTAAAAGCACCATAAAATTGAGCCAATCTGTTACTGAGAGCCTTAATCTGCAATTGCCTATAGTATAACAAATAATGTTACATATAACCAATATAATCGTAACTGGTTTTGATTAAGATTGCCCAAGAAGATGATGGCACGTCTGAGAGGATCATTAATGAACATTTACAGAAGACAGCTAAAGCACATCTTCAGAGAGAGGAAAAATCCTGCAAAGTACTTGCATTTTTCACAATCCAAGTTTTTAAAAGAACAAATTCCACACCATTCACTTTAAAGACAAGATAAATAACTACTCCATACAAACCACTGTTTTTGCAGTCTTGATAATAATCCTTTTCCCTCAGTTATGAACAATGAATTTAGTATATTTAATTTATTATTTTAATGTAAGTCTGAGGACTTAATGAGGAAATTTCTCATACTGATAACTGCAAATTAAGAAGTGTGTGATTTTTTTTAATCAGTAAAATTGCAAATATTTCTGAAGTTAATGCATATATAACAGTACCCTAATATTTTGGATATACCTTGTTAGAGGGCCACATTCTTGTTTCTTTCCCATGAGAACAATGCCACTTCACATTGTGCACTTGAATTTATAGAAGCAGTAACTCAAGTGAGCCAATGTTTCAATTACAGAGAATCATAAGAGTATCAAAGTACTTTTTTCTTCTCTCAGTTATCGAGGTTTCAGTCTCAGTGGATCTGTGACTTGCTCTACATTGCACTTCCTCTCCTCACATTATAAGTTATATTCTTCAAAGTCAAAGTTCTGTGTGAGCAAAGTATTTCTAGGTCATAGAAAGAACTGGGATAAAACACATGTGGCATAGGAGAGTTTTACTTGACATAAGCAGTCCAAGTCAGGCAAGTCAACAATATCTGTTCAAAATGAAATCTATTCACATTCCCAGAGCTGATAGGGTGATTCAGACCTGATCAGTCTTTTTTTCAGAACCTTCCATCACAGAAAAGAATCATCACCATAATACACTAGCAGATACAATATGCAACTCCTAGCCTTTGCAGTCTGCTCTAAGATCATAACTATCATTATCCTCCTCTTTATCTTTAAATCTCTCTGCATGGAAGGACTCCTTTAAGCCCTTCCCTCCTTCTGTTTGCTAATAGCCTTTCAATCTGTTCTGTAGAAACAACACATCAATATCTTCTCAGTATGTCAGGATTGTGCTTTTCAAGATTTGGCTATTTTTTCCCCTCTTGTGTTGAATATCTTCAAAAATAAGGGAAAAAGAAACCCAATTGGAAGGAAAGAAAGTGACAACTACTTTATGTGGATTTTCAGTCTTGTGGTAGTCATGATGGTACATGCGTAAGTCAGTAGTAATCTTTCTGTGTGGCAGGTTCACCAGTTCAGTTGAAAATCTGGTCTTATATTCACATACCTCTTCATCTGCACCCACTCATATTTTTCATCTAAAGATGAATCTCTTTTGTTTCAGAACTATGACTTAATACTACGCAGCATAAAATTAAAAAAAAAAAACAACCACCTACAAAACAATACTACTGATATCTCTGGTATAAATCAATGCATTTTTAGTCAAGCTCACAGCACCTCTCACTTGTTTTCTATTTGACATATCACCAGATCAGCCAACCTAAAGGTTATTTCTGAGCTTCACGTCTTACCCATACTAATCTGCCTTCCGCATATCACTTCGAATATAATGTGTAGAAAAAAAATGTATGTGCTGTCCAAGAATCAGGATGCCTGAAGGGATCTTGCTCTGTTTTTGATAATGACAAGTTTTCTCTTCTTTCAATCTGTTGATATGGAAATAAAAAGTCCTTTTGTCAATTTTCTCTGGAGATATTGATTATTAATCCATCTGGACCTGTCCACTGCTTTCATTTTGGAAAGTCAAAAAGATTTCACTGTGTGCTAGTCCTGTACAATATTACATCCTAATGGAGAGCATTCTGCTAAATAGTAGCAGTAATACACAAGCAAGAATATACATATATATGTATATATATGTATGTATATAAATAATGTCTAATCCATGTCTCATGAACTACAGTTTCACATGAAAATATTTCACTAGAAGGCCTGATGCTGTCTTTTGCTGCTCCACCATTATTTTCTTTTCCGGAAGTCTAAAATTCTCTTTCCTCTGTCTTAAATTGAGCAAAGCAAAGTTGTTCATTTTCTTCATCCTCTTCGATCTGACCATTGCTAAATCTCTGACATTTAAGTCTTTCTAATTTAATTTTGTTATGCCAAGAAGTCCATTCCTTTGAGTAAAGGCAGATAATGACCTTCACCACCGAATCTCTGGGACTACTATATGGAAGCAGGAACTACTGCCAGCCCATGTTTTACATTCATATAGAACCCCTGATTTCCATTCAGTTTAAATAAATAAATAAATAAAATCTGAATTCAATTAGATGCAATCTTAACTATAAAGTGTGTGAGGAGCCCTAAATCACCATTAATTCCCATCATTGATGTTCTAGCTAACTATCCTGATGAGAACTAGACCAAAACATTCTAAGTGACAATCCAACCACAAGCTTTATAAGGTATAGTATATTGCTTATGTTTGAAATAGTAACTCAAGGAAAAGGCTTACACTTCAACTGCCATAAGTGCATAAATTAGTCACAGGAAGGGAAATTCAAACAATTTCATGTCCATTTCACATCTATTAGACTACTGAATATCTGCTGAGATACATCAAGAAACACCCCTTGTGCCTTACACAATTACATTCAAGGAGTTTCAGCTTATATATCTCAATTTATTAATATTATGTTCTAACTCACTTAGAGGAAAAGATAATTTTCTCCCCCATTTCCAGAAATCAAAAACTTTAAATATGATGGTATTTGCACAAGATTAACAACGTAGAGTGTTTCCAATGCACTCTATCTTGTTGAACAACATTTTCCTTAGCTGGTAGCCCAAGCTATTACTTGCACAGAAGAAATACTACCCAACAACAGAAAGGATGGCAGAATTTGGAACTAAATTTTAATAAAAATCCTGAACTTAATAAGATGTAAAGATGTTAAATGACCATGAGGAATATTGTTAGAATAAAATGATAACAAAGTGTTCTGCATAATTTGGTTAGATATCAGCAATTCAACATGTTCAGGATTGCTGCTTTTGAACTGAGGTATAATTAATTGTCGTTGAGAAATTAAAGATTTCTTTTTCCCNTCACACACATTCTATTCAATGAAAGTTCTCCAGAAAGCAGATATTTATTCTACAGGCACAGTTATTCCAAGGTGGAAAACTCCATTTCATCTTCCTCAGAAAACACATAAGAAACCAAGGAGAATAAGAAACACCTATTAAAAAATCATTTAAAGTGAGAAAGCAGCAGCAGAACTATTTGTTTTGTTGGCTAGATGGATCCCAACAACATCTAAAGAAATTAAGAATCTCATAAAAAAGACTTAAAACCTCAAAGAAAACAATTACCTGCATTATAGTAAATGGTAATTCTGTCAGTTAGTGGCTTGCATTTGGTAGATACAATAAGAGGTAATTTTGGTAACGTGCAATTCATTATCATAAGCACACAAGAGAAAAACTTAATCCTCAGTCTGATATAATGGAAATTACAGCAGAGATTTATAGCAGTCTCAGATTTATAGAAGTCCCAGATGGTTATCCAAGGACTGAGAGAGAGAATAATCTAAGCATTGCATAATCTGCCTTTGTAGAGATAGATGTGGGCCCACTCTAGTATAATGAATGCAGACAAGCAGTAGTTGACATAATGCCTGAGCACTTCACAAGCTGCTGGATGTTAGTAAGCAGTGCTGATTAGTTCATCTTCTAGCTCATTTTAATTCTTTAGTATAAGGGACAAAATACAGAGGGACCCATGTCTGATATTTGGAAGATAATTGGCCAAATGTTAGGGTCCTCATGTTATGCAAAGGGAAATCAACAGTGAGAGAAAGCAAAAAAAAACTCTGTCAAGATTACACAGCTGCCTGGGAGTTGGGAGCAGCAGCCAGGTATGATTAAGCTGATGCCTAGCCCATCCGATCAAATTGTCTTAGTTCATTTTTTAGTCATTATATGCTTAAAGAACCCAATTTCATAAATGCAGGATTTCTCCCCACCTGTGAAACAAGGAACAATTTTTGTTGTGTTGCAGAGTTCTGGAAGGTTTTCAGACATCCCCTCTCTTCTCCTAGAGTTTTCTTACAAAGAACATAGAAAGAGTGTTTGTGGAGCAGCCTTCTCTGGCACATACTTTTTCCCCTTTTCCATGTGCCATGTCATTAAACGGAACTTTCCCTGTTGCTAACAGTGTCTCTTACTGACTGCATCCCAGAGTCAAACCCCTATATTTAATCAAAATATCTCCCTGCTGCCTCTGACCTCTGTTCTGCACCAAGTAGCAAGAAACTCCTACTTCAAGTGCCATGTCTGAATTGTGGAGGTAGGCAGCGCAGAAATCATCCACTTGTTGCTGATATGTAACAAGGAGGGAGACAAATGCTGTGACGGTTTACATCTTCTCCACTCTTTGTCCTCTCTACAGTTTTGCTGCTCCCTGGACCTCATTTTATAGGAGGGTATAAGGAGCAGTCTGCCTCAAAGGAGCTGTGATGGTTACAGCAAGCATTTGACATCTAGGAAGAAACTAATGTAGGGAAAGGCTGGAACCTCTAGGAGTAACAGCAGGAATTTAAGAAGCCAGAACTGCACTGTGCAAGTCAAGCTGCTAACCATACATTAGGTATACAAGGGAAATGCCTGCCTGGGAAGGAAGCTGAATCAATACTAAAAGAGACTGAGTAGGAAATGTATAACCTCACACTGAATTGCTAATTTAAGAGAGATGATTCTTATCTTTAGGGCCACATTTCACATCCTTTCTTCCGAGTAGTATGTTGCTTAATCTAGAATGACTACTTGTGAAGTATAAATCTTTGCAAAATGAACAAGGGTATTACAATCTGACATAAACTATACAACTCCGATCCCATGGGCTAGCTTTTATTGTATATGTACAAAAGGACACAGGACGAATATAAATAATCTTAGTTATCATGAGTACAGTCTTAATGATAATCAAGTGGTTTACAGGAGACTAGCGGTATGAAGGTTGTATAATCACACTGTGTTGATTACAGTGCTCAACACACACTATGGTCAGTTATAGAGTGCTGAATTTAATACCATGCAGAACATTGGATTTAATGCTGAGTAATGACATTGCACATAAAATTTATAGTGCAATTTACAGGTGAACTTTTATGATATCTTCATTTCTGTCTTTAAAGAAAAAAAATATGTTTTATTACCTTTTATTACTTAAGAAATTGACCTATAATAGCATTAAGCCAAGCAAGGTGCAAACTACTGAACAGATGTAATCACACCATTTACATCTACATCCCCTAGTCACTGGACATGAATTAATATATTGATAGACTTCAAGGCACTATCACATCATCTAATCTGATTTCCCATATTTCATAGAATCATAGAATGGCTTAAGTTAGAGGGGACCTTGAAGGCAATCTAGTTCCAACCACTAGATCAGGCTGCTCAGGATCTCAACCAACTTGGTGTTGAATGCTTCCGGGGATGGGACATCTACAACACCTCTGGGCAACCTGTTCCAGTGCTCCATCACCCTCTAAATGATGCTAAAGAATTTCTTCCTAACACCTAATCTAAATCTCCCCTCTTTTAGTTTAAAGCCATTACCCTTTGTCCTATCTCTATGAGACTATATAAAAAGTCATTCTCCCTCCTGCTTATAAGTTCCCCTCATCTACCAGAAGGTTGCACTGTTGACTCCCCAGAGCCTTCTCTTCTCCAAGAGAAACAAGCCTAGCTCCTTCAGCCTTTCCTCATAGGAGAGGTGCTCCAGACCTCTGATCATCTTTGTGGCCCCAACAGCTACACATCTTTCCTGTGCTGGGGGCCCCAGGCCTGGGCACAGTACTACAGATAGGAAGAGCAGAGTAGAGGGAGACAATAACCTCCCTCTTCCTGCTGGTCACCCCTTTTTTGATGCAGCTCAGGATACTGTTAGCCTTCTTGGACTGCAACTGCACACTGCTGTCTCATTTTTATCAATTTTCTTTGTTGCATGCAAATGATCAGCATTCTACTGTAATTGATAGAACAAGAAAAAGCATTTCAGCCCTCCCCCAGCCGAACTTCAAAACTGTGCTGCTGCTTCCTGTGACCCACTCATCATAACTTCCACTTGGCTCTGGTCTCTGAATTCAACCAGGGGCTGACACCAACTAGAACTGAAAAGGAAGCTCAGTACATGTTAGATAGCATTGTGTTTGCAACAAGGTGAATGGTAGAAACCAAAATTGACCAGGATAGTTGTTAATATTGAAAATGAAACAAAAATAAACAAACAATAAATAATAATAATAAACAATAATCAGTTTCATTTGTAATTTGACTCCTGTTGACAAGACAATGGTGACTATTCCTACATTATTTCTGCAACCTCTTCTTAAAACCTCTAGTGTTACCTTCTCTCCTAGCTGCTTCAAAGTTTCCACTAGTATGTGATAAAAACCATCTTCACTTTAAGGACATTTATTTCATGCTTGCTGCCTAGAATAGAGAAAATAGTTAATTAAATTCTCACTGCAGCTAACTTGCACTTACTTCAATATTATCACCTTGTCCTCGTTCTGTTTCCTTTGAATTCCAGAATTCATTACTTTCAAAACTTCTTCACATCTTACTATTTCCTAAACTAACTACTATTTTGTCAGTTAAAATTTTCTAGACATTGTTCCCTTAGACACAACTTCCATGAAGTGTGATGAAAAAAAGTTAGAAACAATAAGGTTTTACAGCTATTGATAAAGCAATAGGTCTTATTTCTTTCCTCTGCTGATAATCAGCATCGGTGTACTATGTCACTGCTTACCGTTAAACGCAATTACCGTAAATACTATGATATTTCTCAGAGAACTATCCATGCGATACTAAAGATCAGATCACACATAGTGCACATTTATAAAAAAATTTTTTATCAATATTAGAGAACATTCACCAATATTTACAATCATTACCAAAATTCATTCAGATATGATAGACTGGTGAAAACTTATTTTTTACTTTCATTCAATTAGTGGTGGTAAATTTGAAAAGATGAACTGGTAACAGATCCTAAACCTGCTACTGTCACATCTTACTTGGCACTAATTATTCACTTTTTTGGCACTTATAAATCTTTGAGTGTGATATGAACTTAATCTTAACTGTGAATCCGTTAGTTGTTTCCTTTTGTGTGATATTCTATCACTATTTTATATATTATTTGATCAAGCACATGACTTTACGTAGTTTTGAGTCTCTGTACATAGCAGGACCGTCACTGTATTTCTACCAAATCAAAGCAGCATACCTATGAAAATATGATCCATGTCATCAGAATGACACATCCAAATGAAATGAAATCTTACCACAATTCCACTTGCTGCACTAAAGATACAAAAGTTACAATTTCTCAGGAGAAAATTAACAATTTTCTATGGCATTATTATAGATTTGTTATTTACAACACTTACAACAGAAGTCTTGTGTGGATAATGAATTCCACAGTTCAAACATATGCTGTGCTATTTGCTGCAAAAAGCTGTAGTTTTACCCTTTTCCACAGTTTTAAAAATAATCAAGGGATAGTTTTGCAGTGACGTATTTTCTCCATCATCTTCTCTCTTTAATATCATGTTAAGTACAAGGCCTTGCCTTTAATCTTAAGTCACTATTATTAATATTAATAGCAGAAAGAGAGTTACTATTTTTCTTATAAAATTCCATTGATATAATGAGTTCTCAAATGAAATGTGACATATTTTGTATGTTCAGATTTTCAGTGAGTTCTTGTACTTTAACTGGAAAATTCTTGTCCATTTTTTCTTCACAGACATAACTTTATCATGTATGAAAAATGCAGAAAGCACTACTAACTTAGAAACTTTCCAAGATGTAGTTGCCTTGTAGCCAGAAAAATAATGAAATACAATAACACAATTGCCTCAGTCATACTTTCTTAAACATTTACTTCCCTTGCCTACTCCAGCCTCTATCTGAAACAGGACAGTAGGTTGGATAAATGTTCATCTTGACCCAGTACAACCTTTTCATTATATTATTATTCTTTATCTTTAGCTAAAATATTGACTTTCAAAGTTGTAACATGAATTTCTCTCAGGAATCTGTCTATATACAACTCAATTTAACCACTTCAGATAACCCAGTAACAACCAAATCTTGTCTGCATTTTGATCTGCAACAGAATACTTAATGAAATCAGCTTGACCAATCATTAGAATATTTTATATATATTTCTGAAGTTTCTTAAGGACTGCTTATCCGTGAATATGAGAGCCTGACAGTTTTTCACACTATACTTACCCATAGATTGCATGTACCAGACTCCCACAGTTGTCAAGAAACCTTACTGGCACAGCTCACTCTTGCTCTCGTTGGAATTCATGTCAATCAACAGCAGTAGCTGGATCAAGACCACAGAGTGAAACACTACGCTAATGACAGAAAAGTCAAATTATAGCTGCTGTTCTGCCGAGGAGGAAAAGGTCGCTGACCACAAGAAAGCTGAACTGCGCATCCTCCAGAGTTCTGTAGCACACATAAGAGTGGCATGTTTCACTTTGACTGCCTCTAGTGTTTCTCCATGTTGCCCTTTGAGCCTTTTACTTCCGTTGATGAGAATCAAAGGATGATACTGACCTCAGGCTTTGTCCCTAGCAGCTCCTACTTTGTGCATCTTCTTCATATAGGAAAAAGTTCCTACAGAAGACATTTAGAAAATCTCTGCTTTTGAATCTCTTCTCAAATCCTAAATTTATGATGGCCATCATGCCTGTAAATTGTCTGGCTGACACTAGTTAAATAAAGTCCCTGATTTGTCTGAATGGAATGCAAGATTTCATATCTTCTTTAAGCTCAGTTTTTTTTATTTAATATGTCCTCTGTGCTTGGCCTCTTTGTGTTTTGTCCATGCCATCCTTCTGAGGGATTAATACACATGAACTTTTATCTTCTAGCAATATCTAGATATACTATTCAGGCTTTTAATAACAGGTCTTGACATGATTCATTATTCTTACCTTTACGTGGTTAAAATATAGGGTAAAAATGTATGAAAAGTGACTAAGACAATGTTCAATTCAATTTGAAAATTAGGCTGATTTTAGGATCTATCACTCCATTAAAAAAATCAGTCAACACATCAAGTAGTGAAAAAGGTTCTATTTAGTTTGTATTAATTGAAGTGGCATAGTCTATACCCATATTCCCATTTTATGTTTTGTCTTAGACTTTTAGGTCCACTTAAATTCTGGCTATGCTCCTTTACTATGAGAGAAAAAAAAAAAAAAAAAAGAGAGAGAGGGAAAGGAAGTAAAAAGCAAAAAGACAGAGCTTTGCAACAATAGTTCCAATCAAGACTTAGTTTCTGTTTGAATCCATTCTGAAATAAAAGAGCTTTCAGATCCATGCCTTTATTAAATAGCTTTGAAAGAAAATAATAAAAACATCCTCTATAAAACTACAGTCAATAAAACAAAAGATAACTTTCTTTATTTTGAGCTTTAAAGTAAAGCTATCACCTAATGAAAGGTCTAATCTTTTTTCTGGGTCACCTGCTTCCAACACCTTTCAGACATCTCTTATTGATAAGCCTAAAAAGCCTCTGTAAGTACTTAGTTTCCATGATGTAAATCTGTAAATACTGATAACTGAAGAAAACTAAAGTATTATGGCTGTAAGTGAAGAGAAATTATCCACTTAGAAATTTCATTTATTTCATTGTACAGAGGTCACATTACATGCTCTGAGCAGAATGAATCGGGTACAGGTCTTACATACAATTGCTGTAGTAAGTCAATGGTTATTGTGGGTTTTATCTCTCCAGCAAGTTCTAAGGCACAAACTTCTAGACAGTTAAGAACAAAGTGGTCATTCTGAGCACTGGGAGAACTACAGTTTAAAACAGAGCCACCTTCCCAGTGGTCTCTCTATGAGATAGTTTCCATATGTACCTTAACACAAAAAAACCATATTTATATGAGCATTTCATTATATGAGGGCTGCTCCAGTTTTATTATGTTGGCCCACAATGTCAGAGGCAGATGTTGGTGATACGGCTGTAGAGGTTGAACCTTTCTACCATTATTCCATTACATTTTGTTGCTGTGCAACAGATGGCAGCAAAGAGGCGGTCTGACAAAATGGCATCTGACATGGAAGTGTGTATGAACATTCATCTATTCTTTCTGAATATTGATGAAGACCAACTAGTGGATGTTGCCACAAGGAGGTAGTGAGTGGTGCCTTTCAGCAGTGGCAATAGTGACGTGAAAAACAAACCACACTCCAGACAATCATGTAGACTTTTTTATGAGGGTGGTACGTAGGCTCCTACTCATCACTGGTAAAACTGCATAGATAATGGTAGTGGCTGCTTTGAAAAAATAGTCTTTTGTATCTGAGAATTTGCTCTATCAAATAGTTTTATTGTGCTCTTTGTATCTGATATAGTTTCTACAGAAATAAAAGGAAGCATTACATTCAGAGCAAACTATGTAGAAAGAACACTAACTTGATGAACCATTTGTTGAACAGTGCTCAACATCTACAAAAATCCCCCACGCATATCAATCAATTGTCTAATTACGAATCAATAATTTTCTTTAAACAGTTTTCCTTGGCAGATATGCATTTACAGTCCTGTCACACTTGATTTCAACTTATATAAAGATATCTCATAATATCTCTAATGAATATTATGTCTTTATTAATCTCTGATTTATTGACTTACATCCCTGCTATTATGAATGAAAGGTACCACAAAGTCATTTCAAATAGAATGAAATATGTGCTATGGGAGGAAAAGTGAATAACAAGACATATATCGTATATAAACAGTGCTGAGTGACCTGGTTTAGTGGGCATGGTGGTGATGGGTTGACAGTTGGACTAGATGATCTCAGTGGTCTTTTCCAACCATAATGATTCTGTGTTACTATATTTAATATTCTATTTTCCTTTTCATAAGACAAAAAAGTAGTTCATTTTTCCTCTGCATGGTGATGTTTTATCATCAATTTTATACAGAAAATATTTTTCCATTCAGACAGAAAAATCCATGTTATGTAACAAAAGAAAGCATTCATTATTCTGGAGTCAGAAATGTAGAAACAAGAATTTCTAACAGCATCTGTTGCTGCCTCTTTCAGTGTCACATTGAGGTAAACCCAAGAGGAATCAGTGATGACCAGATTTTCTGGTAGGAAACTGATCTGTGCAAACCATAGCTAAATTCATGCTAAAAAAAAAAAATTAGCTCAGTATTATTTTATATAACCATAAGTGCCACACAGCAAAAACTTACTTTCTTGCAACATCAGCAAGGTAGCCAAGCATTTAAATGAGGAATTGACACTTTAGATGCAAGTGATTTAATTATAATCATAACTTTCATACATTTTGGGAGAGGTTTGGTAGAAGGATCATTTTAGCATAGTTGTTTGCCAACAGGCAAGCTAGCAGAGATAGCAAGCTGTAAGTATACGCCGCAGAATAATTATTAAAGTTTTTTGAATTTACTGTTTTTTTTGCTTTGGAATTATTTTTCCCATTGCAATAATGGGACTACTTTTGTAATATTATATTAATAAAACAAGATAGTTTACGTGTTCTTGGCAGTTCTTTTGCATCATGGGGCTTTAATAGCACACAAAGATTCAATTTAGATCAGAACGCTAATGCAGGCATTTGGAAGTCCATGATTTTGAGATTTGAACAGAAGTACATATTGTGAAAACAACTCATGATAGACTCAAAAAGGAAAAAAAAAGAAGAGGGGAAAAAAAGAGCTTTAGAGGATTAATACAATTATTACATAATTACTAAGGGAAATGAGAAACACAGAAGGTAAGAGAAGAAAACAGACGAAGCCTTAGAGGAAGGGAATAAAATATAATGTTAAAATGACTGGAACTTTTACAAATAAAGAGCAAGAAAAGCTTCACTGGCTACACAGTGAAGACACAGGAGCATTATAGTGTAACATGAGACACTGAAAGATAAAAGAAAAAAAGAATGACTGTTGAAAATCCCTTGCACCTAGGCTGCTCCAAAAGTAATATTTATTTCCATGGAAATTACAAAAGATAAAAAGAGCACAATAACATTATTTGTTAGAGCACACTCTCAGCTAAAAAAGATTATTTTTCAACACAGCCACCATCATTACCCACACATTTTTGCCAGCAATGAACAACAGCCTTCATGCGTCAGATGCCATTTTGTCAGAGTGCCCCTCTGCTGCCATCTGTCACACAGCAACAACGTGTAATGGAATATTGATGGGAAGGTTCAAGCTCTGCTGCCACACCACCAACATCTGCCTCTGACATTGTGGCCCAACATCATAAAATAGGAAGAATTACTATCAGGACAGCTCATGTATCTTTGCATCACTATGTAAATATTTTGGAGTGATCAGGTAGCGCAGATCAGTTTTGGGATCCCAGTGCAAACCTCTAAAGAAGTAAATTAACAAGCTAGACCTAACCACGAGTGTTCTGAGACCTAGCAAAAGAACAATGCTTTCTCCACCATTGCAGTCTACATAAATTATTGTTTCAACAGGGAAAACTCAAGTTCAACAGTGTACTTTTTTTTTTTTTTTGCTGCTGTAGTATTATAGTCTTATTAAATTATTCCATGCAAGATGTGTTCTTTGAGCACAATAAAACTATTTGATAGAGCACATCCTCAGCTATAAATACTAATTTTCAACACAGCCACCACCATTAGCTATGCATTTTCACCAGCAGTGAACAAAAGCCTACATGCCGCGCTTGTAAACATCTGCACCAGCAGAGGTGACCCACTGTCACAGTTGCCACTGCTAAAAAACACACAACCATGCAAGATGTTTCTTACTGTTTGGCACAGAAAGCCAGATGGTGTGCTCCTATAACATACACTGCATAAAGTTACAATGGCTAAACATGCTTTTGCATTCAGTAATGGAAGATCATGTTGATGAAGAATTGCTCATGAATTCTTGAAAAAAAAAAAAATATTGCTAGTTCAGAGATTAAGTTACTTAAAACAGTAATTAAGATAATTTCTCTTTCTTAGACAGTTCCAGTGTTGGGTACCCTGGAGTGCCTGTAAATAATTTCTGTCTTCTTGGGAAAGACTCTTCCTTTTTTAATAGATAGCAACCAGGTTATTGTTATAAACCTCTTAGTTTCACAACACATACAAGCCTAATTGACTTCTAAAGTAATCACATTTTAATTTGCCTAAGCTTGAAGTTTCCTATAGCATGAAAATTACTAGGATATAAACTCAATTAGATCAAGCAGCAGAGTATTTTTTTCAAATAACTTAATTATTTTAACAAACACTGACACATACTTTTTTATAGTATTTAATTGTTTTCTATTCTCTAATGCTTACACATATTTTAATTTTTTTTGGGGGGAGAAGAACTAGAGTAAAAGCACCATAAAATTGAGCCAATCTGTTACTGAGAGCCTTAATCTGCAATTGCCTATAGTATAACAAATAATGTTACATATAACCAATATAATCGTAACTGGTTTTGATTAAGATTGCCCAAGAAGATGATGGCACGTCTGAGAGGATCATTAATGAACATTTACAGAAGACAGCTAAAGCACATCTTCAGAGAGAGGAAAAATCCTGCAAAGTACTTGCATTTTTCACAATCCAAGTTTTTAAAAGAACAAATTCCACACCATTCACTTTAAAGACAAGATAAATAACTACTCCATACAAACCACTGTTTTTGCAGTCTTGATAATAATCCTTTTCCCTCAGTTATGAACAATGAATTTAGTATATTTAATTTATTATTTTAATGTAAGTCTGAGGACTTAATGAGGAAATTTCTCATACTGATAACTGCAAATTAAGAAGTGTGTGATTTTTTTTAATCAGTAAAATTGCAAATATTTCTGAAGTTAATGCATATATAACAGTACCCTAATATTTTGGATATACCTTGTTAGAGGGCCACATTCTTGTTTCTTTCCCATGAGAACAATGCCACTTCACATTGTGCACTTGAATTTATAGAAGCAGTAACTCAAGTGAGCCAATGTTTCAATTACAGAGAATCATAAGAGTATCAAAGTACTTTTTTCTTCTCTCAGTTATCGAGGTTTCAGTCTCAGTGGATCTGTGACTTGCTCTACATTGCACTTCCTCTCCTCACATTATAAGTTATATTCTTCAAAGTCAAAGTTCTGTGTGAGCAAAGTATTTCTAGGTCATAGAAAGAACTGGGATAAAACACATGTGGCATAGGAGAGTTTTACTTGACATAAGCAGTCCAAGTCAGGCAAGTCAACAATATCTGTTCAAAATGAAATCTATTCACATTCCCAGAGCTGATAGGGTGATTCAGACCTGATCAGTCTTTTTTTCAGAACCTTCCATCACAGAAAAGAATCATCACCATAATACACTAGCAGATACAATATGCAACTCCTAGCCTTTGCAGTCTGCTCTAAGATCATAACTATCATTATCCTCCTCTTTATCTTTAAATCTCTCTGCATGGAAGGACTCCTTTAAGCCCTTCCCTCCTTCTGTTTGCTAATAGCCTTTCAATCTGTTCTGTAGAAACAACACATCAATATCTTCTCAGTATGTCAGGATTGTGCTTTTCAAGATTTGGCTATTTTTTCCCCTCTTGTGTTGAATATCTTCAAAAATAAGGGAAAAAGAAACCCAATTGGAAGGAAAGAAAGTGACAACTACTTTATGTGGATTTTCAGTCTTGTGGTAGTCATGATGGTACATGCGTAAGTCAGTAGTAATCTTTCTGTGTGGCAGGTTCACCAGTTCAGTTGAAAATCTGGTCTTATATTCACATACCTCTTCATCTGCACCCACTCATATTTTTCATCTAAAGATGAATCTCTTTTGTTTCAGAACTATGACTTAATACTAAGCAGCATAAAATTAAAAAAAAAAAACAACCACCTACAAAACAATACTACTGATATCTCTGGTATAAATCAATGCATTTTTAGTCAAGCTCACAGCACCTCTCACTTGTTTTCTATTTGACATATCACCAGATCAGCCAACCTAAAGGTTATTTCTGAGCTTCACGTCTTACCCATACTAATCTGCCTTCCGCATATCACTTCGAATATAATGTGTAGAAAAAAAATGTATGTGCTGTCCAAGAATCAGGATGCCTGAAGGGATCTTGCTCTGTTTTTGATAATGACAAGTTTTCTCTTCTTTCAATCTGTTGATATGGAAATAAAAAGTCCTTTTGTCAATTTTCTCTGGAGATATTGATTATTAATCCATCTGGACCTGTCCACTGCTTTCATTTTGGAAAGTCAAAAAGATTTCACTGTGTGCTAGTCCTGTACAATATTACATCCTAATGGAGAGCATTCTGCTAAATAGTAGCAGTAATACACAAGCAAGAATATACATATATATGTATATATATGTATGTATATAAATAATGTCTAATCCATGTCTCATGAACTACAGTTTCACATGAAAATATTTCACTAGAAGGCCTGATGCTGTCTTTTGCTGCTCCACCATTATTTTCTTTTCCGGAAGTCTAAAATTCTCTTTCCTCTGTCTTAAATTGAGCAAAGCAAAGTTGTTCATTTTCTTCATCCTCTTCGATCTGACCATTGCTAAATCTCTGACATTTAAGTCTTTCTAATTTAATTTTGTTATGCCAAGAAGTCCATTCCTTTGAGTAAAGGCAGATAATGACCTTCACCACCGAATCTCTGGGACTACTATATGGAAGCAGGAACTACTGCCAGCCCATGTTTTACATTCATATAGAACCCCTGATTTCCATTCAGTTTAAATAAATAAATAAATAAAATCTGAATTCAATTAGATGCAATCTTAACTATAAAGTGTGTGAGGAGCCCTAAATCACCATTAATTCCCATCATTGATGTTCTAGCTAACTATCCTGATGAGAACTAGACCAAAACATTCTAAGTGACAATCCAACCACAAGCTTTATAAGGTATAGTATATTGCTTATGTTTGAAATAGTAACTCAAGGAAAAGGCTTACACTTCAACTGCCATAAGTGCATAAATTAGTCACAGGAAGGGAAATTCAAACAATTTCATGTCCATTTCACATCTATTAGACTACTGAATATCTGCTGAGATACATCAAGAAACACCCCTTGTGCCTTACACAATTACATTCAAGGAGTTTCAGCTTATATATCTCAATTTATTAATATTATGTTCTAACTCACTTAGAGGAAAAGATAATTTTCTCCCCCATTTCCAGAAATCAAAAACTTTAAATATGATGGTATTTGCACAAGATTAACAACGTAGAGTGTTTCCAATGCACTCTATCTTGTTGAACAACATTTTCCTTAGCTGGTAGCCCAAGCTATTACTTGCACAGAAGAAATACTACCCAACAACAGAAAGGATGGCAGAATTTGGAACTAAATTTTAATAAAAATCCTGAACTTAATAAGATGTAAAGATGTTAAATGACCATGAGGAATATTGTTAGAATAAAATGATAACAAAGTGTTCTGCATAATTTGGTTAGATATCAGCAATTCAACATGTTCAGGATTGCTGCTTTTGAACTGAGGTATAATTAATTGTCGTTGAGAAATTAAAGATTTCTTTTTCCCCCTCACAACAAGTCTAGCCCTTAAAAAGCTAAGAGAACTTGCGCTCTCTAAGTCTGAATTTAAAGTTACCACCAGAGGTGAAACAGCATTTTCTCTGTAAGAAGGGTAGCAGTGATAGGCTCAATGTTGGAGGTTAAATGAAGCTTAAACTATATGCTTCATTTTTCAAGCTCTAGTTTAGAAGTTTTTATAGAAGGTTGATCTGTCAAGCTAGCTGGGTCTCCTTCCTCAGTTCTTAGCTTTTTTAATTTTTTTTTTTACTTGCTGAAGAACTAAATGATAGTTCTCAATGGTTACTTGCATAACAAGACTGAAGAATCATTATTAGCCAGGAAGAGAGTTATAACTGGAAACTGGTACACCATAATTGAAAAAATCACTTAGACTTACATTACATAGCACATGCCTTGATAAGGGCATAATGAAGTCTCATGTCACTTGCTGAGTGCTCTGCAGTGATCCTCAAGGGTTCTGTTGAACACTATGCATCGTTTTCATAGGAGCTGAGATAGCCACATCTGTGAACGTAAATGTGTCATTATAATAAAACAAGCAAAAACAACTAACCAATAAAAAAAGGGTAGTCTGGTATTAACTATGTCAAAACAGAATAAAGTAAATATAGAACACTTAAGTTTTAATAATTATTCAGGAAAGCATAACTTGCAAATACATTATTTCCTATAAATTACTATTTTCAATGCAGGTGATAATCCTGTTATTATATTATATAATATGTGAATTTCCATATGTTTAAAACTATCAACACGTACAGCATTCTTTCTGATTATACTGGAAAAGTTTAAAACCTTCCATTCTTATGCAATTAACTGAAGAAAACTTTCAGGAAAGGGATGTGTTTTGCCACTCTCAAGAAACAAAGTTGCAAAATTGCGTACTCCTTATATATTAAAAATTTTTAATTGGTAAAAGTCTATAAGAGCTCTTTCATTCACAAAAATATAAAAGTGAAATTCATTTTCTTATGTTACACATTGTCACCACATTCAGAAAATGGAGACAAAAGGAAAAAAATTAGATGCACACAGGAAAGGGAGAAAAAAGTCACCGAATTAGTTTTCTTGCAGTTAGCATATCCTTGCATTTTCTTACTTTCAAGTACTTAACTTTTGATATAAAAAGAGGAAGCAAGACACTAAGATTTTAAACCTGGAAATCCACCAAAGATCTACTTTAATTTAAGAGTTTAAAATTGCCAACATCAGTTTTAGAAGTCACCTTACCTCAAGACCTGTGTCTAACAAGCCAAAGACTACCATAATGATAGTCACTGAGAAGATTCTTTGCCTGATCTCTTCTGTGTAGGTGAATCGTTTCACGCAGAGCTAGTTTAGTTATTTGATTATGAAGTTAGAGCTGCAAATACCATTCATGATGGTAGCAACTATGCAAAGTACCACAATTACAACCTTGTCCCACTTGTATTCTAGTGTTCACAAAACAATGAGAACAAGCATCATTGCTTCATGATAGACCTTAACTTCCCAGTAGTGCCTCCACAGTCTGGGGCGGCCATTGTTCCATCTTTCTGGAGCTATAGCAATCAAAAGAAAGCTAAAGGAAAGAAGACGCATACTGAAATGTGGTGTGTTAGCGGTCTGGTTTGGAAGTCTTACAGAGCCCTAATTAACCAGCATGGTTCCAGCAACACCAACGCCAGCTTGTTGGTAGTACTTATTTGCAGTGTTCTTCTGAAAGCTGTCTTCTGATCAATTACGATTACATACAGCATGCTCCAGTGGAGTCTGGTCTCATACAGTGTGGGCATGAGGAGAGGGAGGAGCAGGAACACTGCACTGAACCTGCCAGCATGATCACTTTAACTGGTACTCATTAGTTCTGCAAGGATTGCTTGGCTGTTCTTACCCTTTCGCAAGGCATTCGAGGCCAGGATCCTGTGGAGCTCAGATATGCTCAAGATTGTACAGCCTTGTATTTTTTAGTGATGGCAATTGTAAAAAAAAAAAAAAAAAAAAAAAAAAAAAAAAAATTGATTGATGCTACAGTCAGTGAGATTCATTTGCCTATCATTCTTTCAAGGACCTTACTCATTTTCAACTGTTGCATATGATGCATTTTCACTAGTCAGGCCAGTTACAAAATACAGTTAAATGCTGAGCAGTTAGATGAGAATGATGGAGTGAGCAGTCAAAAGGCCGAAGGCAAGATGGCACTAACTCCCAGTTTGAATGTAAGGGCTCAAAACAATATTTATAACTCTAACTTACTACCTATTGTTAGTTTGGCTAAAAGTGGATGTTTTCATAAAGTATGTACTCTGCACACTGATGATTTTCTTTATATGTTTGTCCAACAGGAAGACAACATATTTAGCAAAATCAGCCCAGCTGCAAGAGAAGCATTCAGCGATGGATACTGAATGTGCACATATTCCAGCAGAAATATTTGTACCTTGTATACGCATCTTGGGCATTACAATGGAATATACTGCATGGTACAAGAGTTTAAGGTCACACTTTCTGGGATTAGGTGAAATATTTGTGTGCCTGTATAGCTCAATGTGCTTCAGACAATTACAGATACACTGTTTTGTGAACTAATGTTCATCATCAGATTTCTTACAAAAAAAAAAAAAAAAATCTAAGAGTAATTCAGTATTCTCTCAAAACTTCTTGAAAAGTTTTTCATTCAATCACATCTGTGAACTTCCTTATATACTAATGACAGTCAGCCAACAAAAGAAATATGTTAAAATATTGTGGAAAAGGAATTGCGAGATCAGCTTATTGATACTAATAATAGTACTGTCTTGTGGTAAGTACCATTTAAGATGAACATTCACAAATTTCCACATACTAAGCAGTAAAGCTGCCTGTACCTGTTCTATCAACTTGCATTTCTAGTCTGGACGCACAGTGCCCGTGTAAACAGTGCTCTTCTTATCAGAGGGAAAAATTAATTTGGATAAATCTCTGTGCTGTGAAGGGAAAACCTATAGGGTTGTCCACAGCATTGTGTAATGAGACACACTGAAATGGAACAACTTAAATACAAAAATCAAGCTGAGGAAGAGGGAAGTTGGCCTCTCAGAGAGAGATAAAGAACAAGCGACAAAAAAGACAAGATATGACATTTTCTTACAATGTTCAATTATAGGTGACCACTAGAGAGTGTCCAGATCTGCCTGAGTATTTGACAAAAACTATTGTTTTACGAAGTGACCTTTAAGAATTCTGGATTTTTCTTCTCCCCCTTAAGACAGCGCCTGCAAAAGTTAGTTACTTCTCTTGCTACAGCATTTTCTTTCTGAAAGTGGTAAATATAGAGAAGGCTGTCTTCATTATTAGAGCTACAAATATTAAAATGTCTCCCAAAAATATATGTAATCATAAATTATTTAATCTGTAGATCTTTTTAAAGACATCATTCAAAAATTCCAGGCGTGAATTTACATGGAAAAAGGTTTTACACTGCAATGCACTTCTTTTTTTGTAAGACTTTACAGAGAAAAGAGATAGTCTCCATTATAAATATTAGATATTTAAATTATTTCAATGCATTACTTTATATCTAGTTTTGGACTATGCTGAAATGAATGCCAGTCCACTTCATGGGCTGGTACAGAGAAGTCTGTCACAAGTAAACTATGCACAATGCCAAGAATTCATATTCTTCTATAGACATAATTAAAGAAATACTTTGTTTAAATTAGGGTATTACAGAAGACGCTACCCTGCAGACAGCTCTTGCCAGGCATTCTTAAGGCTCCTGTAGACAGCGAAAGCAATGCTAGAAAAATTTATCTTCAAAAATTTTTGGCCAAAAGACAGATTGTGGAACCTGACCTGAAGCAGTTATTCATGGATAACCGTTTCTTCCTGAAGATCTCAAGATTTCAAGCCACTTCCTATAGATGGTTGTATAGCCATTTAGGATGCCACTGAAGAGAAAAAGAGAAAGCCTTTCACCTCGTCATGTAATAACAAAGTAGCGCTCATCTCCAAGGAGAGACTATTCTTTCTGAGCTCTTCTTCCTATTAGTTTTATAGAAGGAAGAGTCAATCCAAACAAAAAACACTGTGTAGAAATGCACACATACTGGATATCAAAAACCAAGCATTCTGTAACAGCATTCATCAGAATTGCTTAAGGTCTGTATCCTCATTTAAACTTATCTTAAAAATATTTTAAAACATTTGATCACAATTATTCTTTATGAGAAACATTACCTTTTTAACAATTCCAAAACTTAAACTGATTTTTTTTTTTTTTTTGGGGGGGGGGGCATGGGGCAACACCAAATAGTTTTTCTGAAAAATATGAAAAAATGATAGTTCTGACAGAATTAATATGCTGGTATTCATATGCTTGTAACTGAACATGTAAGTAAAAACTTGGAATAGTTTAGGTGTTTATCTTGAAATCTAATGTTGATGTCCTTTAGAAAGTACTAGCAGACTTATGGTAATGAAAGCACTGACCATAAAGCTGAGTTTCTACATAGATTTAAAAAGTGACAATCAGTTTAAGCTTCAAAACTTAAAAGAATTTCTGAGAAAAAATATAACCGCATTCCCACCATTAATAACAGTCAAGTAAAATGACAGCTAGAATAATTGAGTCTCTTAAGAAGCAGAAGAGAAAAGTCATTGAAGACATCGTTTTTAAGCACAAAGGAAGCACAGAGGATTTCAGGCTGAAACAAGAAGATGCCAGGAGCTCAGAATGCCCCTGTGTGGTGGGAGGAAACCAGAACAGTGCACTGCAGATTTAGCATTAATAATTGTAACAGTTGCAACAGGAGACCACAATTAAAAAAAAAACAAAAAAAGGCTATCTGCATCCAGTATTACTACATCCTGCACATATTCAATAACATTCACAAATTAGCCTTCTGATAAAAGCCTCACCCCTTGTAACTCTTGACAGAAAGCAGATCCATCACAGTGTATTGGCAAGGCTCTAAACAATATGCAAACAATACACCTGCCTATGAAAGACCTTAATTATAACCCTACACTAGAATAACACTACCTCATCATTATTTACCCACAGGGAAAGAAAAGCCTGATGGCATGATCTAATAGCCTGGAACAGAGCTTGATGCAATGGATCTGCCTTTAGTTTTCCTGACATGGAGTGCTGAAAGTAAAGCAATCTACAACGTGAATATCACCTGTTGAACTGCTACTCTTGTTTTAACAAGAATGTTAAACTGGCATTAGTACTGACTGGGTGAGGAGACATCTGACTATTTAGGATATCAAACTCAGTGTTAAAGGCTAAGGTTTGGCTCACCAAGTATGCAGAAGAGCTAAGTACTTAAAAAAAACCTGTAGAAAAAGAGTTTCAAGGCCTTCAGACTAGGCCTTGTGCTAGCAATCACTGTGAACTTCCCTTCTCTGGGCCACCAGGCCCAGCTCTGGGCAGGTACTATGCCTGCATGTTAGCTGCTCCAGTCTCAAACTGTGCCCAGGAGTAAGGAGGAGCTGTTTGCAATGACCTGATCAATGCTTATTTTTCCTCTTAACCAGGTGCTGGTTCTGGTAATTGCAACAGTGCTCCCCTTATAGAAAGAACTAGTCATAAGAAGCCTAATTCAGGAAACTGGACATCATGTTGTTAGTCTTCTACAGCCAGACAGAGCTTGATGCTATTGATGCACCACTGTATACAGTGTCCTCCATTGTGGATGGAAAATGGTCTCTTTTCTTCCTAAACTGTGCATTCTATTTTAATATACATGTAAGTGTATAAATAGAAGCTTACTTAAACCCACACTATATAAATACATGTATATGTGTACTGTATACACATACACACACTTTTTTCCAAACATTCAGTGTAAAACTAGTTAGCGGAGCAGTGTCCAGAACTTCGGACCACCCATCTGAGGTTGTTTGCCATTAGACTGTAGACCCCTTATTGCCTCTTCTGGAAGGGCTTAGCGTGCAGCTAATATTACACAGCAGAGATCTGTGTTAGCTCTACAATTTTTCCTTTCAGGCATTTAAGACTGCTTTATATCTGGCTATTANNNNAAACCACAACCATTTTCACTTCCTAGTCTCTATAGCTGTACCATCCAGACTGCTGTAAGCACCAGCAGAAATACTCATGTTATACATTTCTTAATATGCATTAAGAAATCATTTCCAATCCTGTGACTTAATTCTCCCTCAATACCTTTTTTTTCCTACCAAGAAAAAGAGCTAAGCTCGTGCCAATATATTTTTTGTTTCCAATAAACGTCACTGTCATTCTATATACCATATATCAGCAAATAGACTGTAGTAAAGACGATAATCACAACAAACTAGAAAACAAACAGCTTTGGCAGAAAGTAGCAACATAGGCAAATATAGAAAAGGACAGCAAGTTCCCAGAACAGTCATCAAATTACAAAAGACAGCAACTGGCCCTTTCTTCTATTAAATGCAGCTTTCCCTGAAGCTTGCCTTGTCCTTCCTGAGCACATTATTTAGTAAGACTCAAAAACCGTCTGAGGATTTCAGGTATGTAAGTAACATACAATCAGACTGCAAGAAAAAAGAAAATTAAATCAAAATAAAACCACAGAGCTAGAATGTCCGCTAGAGTAAATAAACAATTTCAGGTTATTTTATTAAAAAAAAAAAAAAAAAAAAAAAAAAAAAAAACCAGAGTTCACAGGATTGTAGAGGTTGGAAAGAACCTCTAGAGATCATCTAGTCCAGCCATCCTTCTAAAGTAGGTTCCCTACAGTATACTGCACAGGAAAGTGTAGCATCCAGGTATGTTTTGAATATATCCAGAGACTACATCGCTTCTCTATGCAGCCTGTTCCAGTGCTTTGACACCCTCACAGTAAAGTTTATTCTCATGTTCTTTGGAACTTCCTGTGTTCCAGTTTGTGTCCATTGCCCCTTGTCCTGTTTCTGGGCACCACCAAAAGGAGCCCAGCCCCATCCATTTGATTCCCACCCATTAGATTTCTATAAGCACTGATAAAATCCCCTCTCCATCTTCTCTTCTGCAGGCTAAACATTAACCAGGGGCTTAGTTGTCAAGCAGGAAAAATGCACAATTTCTATAGACCCTGGTTTTTCTAAATAAAAGGTTCTAGCATAAAACAGACCACTTTCTAAGGACTTAAGCCTTTGAAACATTTTCTTTCATGACTTTTCACTTAAGTTTGTCCACTGAATCAGAATCAGAGCTTTGCATAACTGAGAACAGAAGGGCAGGAGCAGCAGATGCAGTGCCACTTTCCCTCGAGGCTCTGTGTTCTTCCTATTGGAAATGTGATTGGGAGACATTGAAATAACTGCAGTTCCCCTTAAATACTTCTCACAGGTTCCAACAGAAAGTTGGAGAAACCTCTGATTGACCAAAAGTCCATAGTTATGACATGTGGAAGAGGTACCTTACAGCTATATAGACTCTCAGAGTGTTAAAAGCATTGTATCTTAAGTCTGTTCCTCATCAACCTTCCACGTTAGGGTAGAGATACATGTCTCAAAACAAATCTTTGGCCACTTGAAATCTCCTAGTAGTATTTCTCGTAGTCTCATCTCTGTAGCAGTCTGTCAAAAATAATATATTTGAAAACTAATAATATTATGCAGACTTTCTTATCTTCTTATACTAATTAAATAGAAATGAAAAATATTACTCTGAGGTGCTTAACAGAAGGTGATTTTTCTGACAGCGATCTTTGTGGAGTTATTCTCTGTCTACGAAGACAATATGTTACCTTGTCCCGATATTGCAAAGGAAGACATCCAATTCATTCTCAATTAAAAGTAACACATTACTCCTTGACTAACCCTGATCCAAACTATTCGTTTGAATTTGGTTAAGAATGCAATTTAGCAAATTTATGACAATCTACATAGGAAAGAATTTATATGTGAAAATAATTGTTAATTTGCAGTCCTCTTCTGAAAAATGAGGATGTGAAATTGTCAACTTTCAACACTTTACAAGCAGCTAGTCTCACATCATCTGTTTTTATGTCAAATAAAAAGTGATATCTTTTACTGTCATCTGTCCTACAGGATTGGTAAAGATGGAATAATCAGCAGGCTGTTTCTATACCCAAGTGAAAGAACAGTCACTAAGTATTAATCAGTTATGCTTTGCAAATGTATTGTGAAGAGTATTTAAATTAATTTATAGAACTGCATTTCCAGTGATCAAATGGATACTAGAAAGATATAATCATAATTGTACTGTAATTGTTTGCAGAGCTGGCAGTTGTTTTGCAAGCTGAATAATTTCTAAATTAAATGTACCCATTTAATAGAAATGGACATAACTGACTAAAATAACCATTAGCTAGTGGCTAATTAAGTCAATAGTCAGATGCATTTAGAGTTGATATCTTTCTCTCAAAGAAACAAATGGCAATGATATTTTAAATAACTACATCTACTTTCAAAACTTTCCTTTATCAACATTGTCAACACTTAGGTGCTGAACGAAACAGACTTAAATGTAATTCTTCTATAGTCATTGATCCTGAAAGCTACAGCACAGTCCCAATTCTAATACAAACTAAAAGTATCAGTGTAAATAAAGGAGCAGACAATTATGTAGTCAATCGTACCTCATTTAGTTTAAGGTTTGCTAGTAGACCACAAAAACTTGGCATCAGGCATGCAACAAATAGAAGAGTCAAGAAGAAGCCGGAGTAAAATCCCCTGAAACCACCCCTTCTTCAAGATAATGAAACAGTTGGTTTACTTTTTTTTTTTTTTTTAAAGGATATGCGGGAATTATTAGAACATAATAATGTTTTCAACACAAAGGATATAGCCATACAGAAGTCTTTCCCCCCTAGGATATGCCAACAAAACATTTTTTTTTTTTTACAGGCATGTTCTTTTGGTTTACCTGTGTTGGCAAGGTCACCTTTCATAATCAGTGATAACTGCAATTTTGCAAGCGCTTCATCTATGGACACAATCAGAACTGTACAGGCTTTAATCTTGGCACAGCTTCTTTTGCTAAGTTTCTTGCTAAAACCAGACCAACTTTCATATGCTGCCTTCCTTCCAGCTACATTTAACTGTGATCATTGACCTGATTTAAGGAAGCACAGGCTAGACAACAATTTCATAAAAAATTACGCCTTCAGCCAAAAAATTGAGCATATTGTAGACCACAGGTGCAATAACCCTGATAGCTACATTTTCCATCTATGTCCTGACCCTCAGGTGCATTCACACTGTGTAGTCATAACCTTCCAGACTTTTTCTCCAACATAAAGTCCCCTGAACTCAGCAGATCACGGGCACATGCTTTCCTACAGCAGATCCCACGTGTTCATGCTTAAGTGCCAAGAGTACTTCAAATCTACAGGAGGGGAAATAGCAGGCTCAGAGGCAGCTCCGGCTGCCAGTTAGACAGGTTGTACTGCAGCAACATCCAAGAAACCCCAAAGACTGCTTGTGATACTGAACACAAAACAGAAGGAGACTGCTGCCTGCTAGCAGTCTGAATGGAAGCACAGTCACTGAGAACAATAGCTTGAGGAAAACTTCTAGCTACCTGATTGAGACACCACCTCATATTTCACTTTCCTCACGGGTAACAAAAATGTCTAACGCATTTACACAATATTCAGTCCTCATAATGGCTGCATACCATGAGTTCATCCATACAGCATTACATAGACTAGCCTGAGCAATAAGGCCATATTCAACCACATTGCAGAAAGCTCAGGATTAGGTTAAAAAAAAAAAAAAAAAAAAAACACACTTACCAAGAAGCATCCTTACTGTGATTACTTCTGGGATCTGTGCTAACCAAGTGATATTTACTGAAGTACATCTACTGACCTGGAATCATTACTTGGCCTGTAATATTAGCTCAACTCTGAAGAGCTGCTGGCTTTTATGAAGGTGAAGAATGTATCTGGTACCTGACAACATTGCTGTATCTACACATAGCATCCAGTTATGCTTCTTCACAGAAAGTACAAGACACAGCCATTTCATGTTTAAATTAAGGCAGAGTGAAGTTATAAAAGCTGAGGGAATAAGATAGTTGGGTAATATTAGAAAGGTTAAAAATCAATGTGTGGAAGTAGTACATTGGGCTATAATTCCTACAACGCTGACTTAATTATTTTGTTGCTCTGTTCTGAGGTACTTGCGTCAGCCCTAACCTCTGCTGTAATAACAGTGTCTCTGTTAACCCAGTACTAGGTACAGACTGTAAACAGAGTTTACAGGGAGATGATTTACTCCTTGGATGGCTAATGGAGGTTTCCCAGCATGGTATATTAAGCAAGCAGGAGTTTAGTTACTGCCACATCATATTCAAAGCCCTGCTAATGATAGAGTTGCCCATAAAAGAAAGTTATAGTACCTTCAAGCTAAGGTACCCTAATGACTATTGTGGTTCCAAAAGAGTGCAGGGCTTCAAGGGCATGAAGTTACTTGTAATGTTAAAATCTACTTAGCCCTCTACTCTCTAAAGTTTTATCATGATGTTCTCTAAAAGCCAGTGGAAACTTCTAAGACCTGTGCTTTTGTTTTTATTTTTTCCTTAGTGACTAGAATAAAACTGAAATTGTGTAATACAAATAGGCCAGAACAGTGTTTCATACTTTTCTAGAAGCCCAAAATTCACATGTCTCCAAGCAGCGGAGGTACAAGAACAATACACCAACATTAAGCACTGAATATAGCCAGCAATCAAAGATGACTTGAAAAAGCTTTTTACATCTGCCAATGCTGCATGTCTCGTTTCAGGTGATCACAGAGAAAAGCTTTTAGATATTATAGTAGCACCTGCAGTAAAAAGTTATTCTCAAAGTATGACTCACCTTCACAGTTCCATTCATTCATAACTAGCACCCATTTCCCCAACACAGGGCTTTGAGAAAGGCACATGCAATTGAGCAGGACTAGCTTCACTACACTGCCTGCAGGCAGCAGAGGGCAGTGGAAGGTGTTTTCTTAGAAACTTCATTTCTGAATGTAATGCTGCTGATATCCTCCACATTTAGAAACATTTTATGATGCTTTTTCCTGCTTTCTTGTGGTTTTATAATAAACTGGGCTTATTCTCCACATTTTTAGGATTGTCTTATGCCTCCATGCTTTTGGAGGAAATCATTCTCCCCCCCTCCCCCATCCTATTTTCAAGTTTATATTATAATTGTTGGTATTCTGGATAATAAATATGCTAAAGTATGTGTTTCGCCATGTACCAAATTAATCTCATTTCAAAAGACAGAAACTGTCAGTGGTAAAACAATTGACTCAAGGCTCCTCAGCTAACAGTTTCCCAATTGTTAAACACACAGAGAGTACTAGTTTAGACAGGTCAGGGATCAGCAGCAGCACAGGCACTGCTTGATTTAAATCTGCTTGAGCTGAAGGCTCATCCCAGCTTTAATAGCAACTTCTAATACAGATAGTTTGTCGTCCTAGGTCATAAAATAGTACTATTCCATATTATTTCACCAAATTAGTCAGCTGCTTTTGATAACATCAATTTTAAAAAGGAGAAATTAAACAATAGAGCAGAGTACTGCTTAATCCACAGTTCTTTTCTCTGTTGCATGACAACAGCACATAACAACCCAGAAACCGTTTTTCTCCAAGATTCCTCATATTACCTGCTATTGATAAAGCATTGGTAGGAATTACTAGTATTTGTTTTTAACCAGATGAATGGTTAAAATAAAAGAAGACAAGTCCTTTCACAGCACAAAGATAGCATATAAAGCCTTTAAAAAAAAAAAAAAAACATTTTTTTTTCATGAAAATGCTATGCACTTTGAGAAAAATGGAACAATGTTATGGCAAAAATAAATTAGTAAAGATTCACAGTTAGCTTATTTTTTCTTTTCATCACCTGAACATGTAGTGCTATCTTGGTAACTAATCTGCATGCAGCCTTGGGAAGAATTACAACAACTAAAGGCCCAACAATTTCTCAGACTTTGAGGAGAGTTACCTTAGTAAGGTGACTATCATAGATGAGAGCATCTGTTTTTTGAGACCCTAACTTTGATTTTACTTTTTTTTTTTTTTTTTTTTTTTTTTTTTTAAGCTGTGGAGGAGCTAAAGAAGGGAAGGAAAGACAAGGACGAGAAACAGATGTACCTCATTTGGAAATAAACTTGCCACCAGCTACTTCTTAGCATTACTGTTATATTGTCCATTTCTTTTCAAACCTCTATCCTGTCTCTAGTTCCAAAGCATTTAAAGACGTTGGAAAAAGTATCTACTCAAGCACTTGACATCCAAATTCTTATATTAATATTAGTTCTTTCTGCAAACATCTTGTAATTCAAGACAAGGCATGAAAGAAACTAGGAAAAAGCCCTCATAGAAGTGAGGAGACCAAAGCCAGATAGCATGTCCTATTCAACATTATTTACAGCTTGCATAAATAAAACAATCATAATTAAGAGAGAAGAGCTATGCTGTTAAAAGCCTACCCATTTTATTAATTATTCCTGATGACAGGTAAGTGTCCAGCAATTTTCATTCCGGCCCACATGGTGCTAAGTTTTCTACAGTCTGGACCAGAGAATGCCCTCCAATTATTATATCATTACCTGCTTGTTATAAACTGTAAAAGCAAAGACAAGTTCGACTATACTATTGTTTTTCCTCTAGCATTTTTCTTGGCATCAAGGCAGACATTTTAAATGTATCATGCTAAGTTTCAGGTGTTACTGGGAGTACATGAAAATGAAATTATCTTTACTTGGGCTGGAGGACAGCAGAGAAATGCTTTTTTTCCTTTATAATTATGCTAAAGTCTTGATACCCTAATTAATTTCTGAGTCTTAAAGCAACATCAAAAGCTTGCCTGCCTACATCCCTGGAGGCTGTTTGTTTGTTTTTAATTTATTTACATGTATATAAAATTGACGTTTATGTCAAAACAAAACAACTGCTTCCAAAGAAATCTCTATGAAGATATTAGCCACTGACAAGCAAATATAGGCTATGAAGTCTAATCTTTAGAGGAGTATAATACCTCAGTGGGGACTACTGTTTTCTCCTCTGCAGCTCTGCAAAAAGCCAAAATTAAGTCAGTCTAACCTTTTGAAGTTAAGCAGGTAGAGACAAACATTTAAAAGCTACCCAAGTCCTGACAAGTGTCAACGTTCCCACTAGTCACCTCAAGATCACGACTTATCTAGACATATACACAAATGTCTATGCCCTGATTACTCAACACCTAGTTTTGAGATCCTTGAAAGACTTTTCACCAGGTGGAAAAAAGACAACAAAACTTTGGCATCTGAAAATAAAAGTTAAAATTAATGAAATGTACTCAGTAGTTTTAAGGCAGCTTGTAGTTACCAGGCACAGAAAACAAAGGCAATGAAAAAGCAAACAATCCATCCCATTCTCCATACCTATTTCACTACTGAGTGCCTTGTGCTCCTTTATAGCAGTTTTAACAATCAAATCTGCACTTAGCTTTACCTAAATCAGAACTTGCTTCTTTTATAGCAAGCCTCTGTGCAACTTCCAGAGCAGTTCCAGCCAGACAACTTCACCAAATGAGAGCATCTAAGGTCATCACACCCCACAAGTTTGCCACACTCTGAAAGAAGATGCAGACACTCACCTGAAAGGATAATTAGAATTACCACCCCAGAGTTCAGCTTCAAATCTGGGAAAGAGCTTGACTAGATTTCAATCAGTGCTTTTTTTTTTTTTTTTTTTAACCATAGCTTGCTATTCTTCATACCCACAAACATTAAAGATCTTGTTTTACTAAAATTTAAATTTCTACAGTGCTGTGGCTCCTATTGCCAAACAACAACAACTTAATGGAAATGGAGTGGGCTAGTGGGTGTGAATTCAACCTTATAATGAATTCCAGCTTCTGACAAATCTATTTAAAGTTAGATGTTGCAAAGTGCAAACCGGTGACACTAAATTAGTCTATTATATCAGCAAAATTTAAAGACTTTGACTGATTTCTTCTTTTGCTTTAACATTTCTTCACATACTACTAGTCAGAAGGCAACTATTTAAATTTTAAACAGAAGGAGGGGAAGAACATACAGTTATAGGGGTCACTGAGACTGTTTAAAGCTGCAGGAACATTTCAACTTTTTCTCACTATGCTAAGCCATACTCATCAAGTTTCAATAATCATTCACAACAGCATATAATATTTCTCACATAAGAGAAAAAATGACAGTTGCATAAAAGTTTTTTCCACTCCGTAGCTTTAACTTAAAAGCTTTTTTTTTCTTAATTAGATCCTGCCACATTTATTGATGTCGTATTTTTCTCAATTTCTAGCCATCTGTAGGGTCTTAACATGTCTGAGTAAGCAAAAGCATCTCTCCACACATCTTCATATTTTAGATGAGGGTGAGAGGTAAAAAAGAGCATATGCATATTTCCAAAATGTTTTAGTCTTCAATTTCATGCCAGCAGTATTTAACATTGACACTTTGGAAATGCATAGGAAACTGTACTTTATAGGAACCTACCTTTCTTTTCCTGAGAGTAAGTGGTAATCTAATGCACAAAGTCTCTGCAAAATTGTCCTACTTATTCTAGCAGCAGAAGAAAAGTTTAAATATGGCATCACATAAGTCCAACTCTAAGAACTCTGGAGGGTATTGCCAAACAGCTATGGGGCTCTCACTGGGAGACTTGTACCGTTCACGTTATGAATTACCTGCTGTGGCTAAGCTGCCTGGCTCAGAAAGGCTTTGTGTTATGGATTATGACAAGTCCAGGATATGACCTGTAGACAGCAGTATAAGAATTCACTACAGTCAAGCTTCTCGGTGTGTTTTTTAATTTTTTATTTTTTGTGTTCCCTAACTCTTCCTGCTTCATAGGGAAAATACTGTAAATAAAAGCAACCAGATCCAATGTTGTATCACCTAATGGAAAGTGCTTGTACTTTATTGTAATAGTTAATTACAATATATTAGCATGATCATTCATAGTACACTTTCATATCCTTGCAATAAAAATCCCAAAATATTAGGACAGTTTCAAGACAAATTACTTTCAGAGTTACAGACCTGTTTGTCACTGGCTTTTTCCTGTGTTCTTGACTTGCCTCCTCTTTGCCTTTGACTGATGTCTGGTTATGAAGGTAAGCCAACAGCTATAGCTATTGGCAATGAACAAAACCCAGATTTAGATGCCAAGTGTACAAATAATTTGCATTTTATTCCACCTCTCTAACACCCTCCAGCACAGACTCGGAGTTCATAATCATTTTTTGCAAGGTCATTGGCAAAAATTCTTTGTTAGCAGTAGAGCAGCACTGATAGTAAGAAGAGCTACGGAAGACTCATCAGGTTGCATTTGATACCACTTTTGCACAACCTCCTTGCCTGACAAAAAAGCCCCCAAATTCAGCCAAGTACAACAGTGTCTTTAGGCTTTTATTATGGAAAGAAAAGAGTTTCATGGTAAATCTCTTTTACTGCTATGGCTGCTTCCAACACAGATATTTCTCTGTGTTCAATAGACACAGCTGACAAGAGGACACTCCAACTACCTCATTCAGTTTTGTACAGTTCACTCAGTGCTGGATGGCCACCTCCTGTTCTAGAATGTATACCTATCCTCAGCACAGAGGATGATGCTGTATGGAGTAGACTTATCTATATTATCTACAAAATCTGTAACAGACTGGAGTGGGAATGCTAAAGAATGGAGTAACCAAGTGTACTTTTCATTTTTGAAATTAGCCCAGCTGATTGGATCTCTTCAAAGTCATGTGCAGAATAGGAGAAGCAATATTTGTGTGTGAAAAGGGTTTAGTAGTATATGAAATAACAGCTTCTGTTTCAGTGACTGACAAGTAATCAGGTAGGAGAAATTTTAAACTGCAGGTGTTTTAAAGTAACTGCTATCATTTAAGAGCTTGTTCAGTTGTTGGGGGTAGCCAACACAGAGCAGTAATAGCATTGGTACATATACTAATGTGATGCAGCTGATACACACATTCATAAACCCACAGAGAACTGTCTGGCAGCAGTACATCCACAGGCTGACTGTAAGCAACTGTGACTATTGCAGTCATGGAGGGCCAGAGCTGCATTTAGCTGTCTGAGTCAGATTCCCAAAGAATTTTTCATACTCACAATGCAGTGATGAAGATAGACAATCAGTGTTCCTCTTGTTTTACAAACTTAAAGTAAGTGAGCTGTGTGTGCTAATGGAGTCCATGCATGCATGCATGCATGCTCTTGTCCATTAAAACAGAAGTGTACAGCAGAACTGGCATGCTTTTTGCATGTAGTGTCACCAAGTCAGCTTTAAACAGAGCAACATAAAAACTCTGAAGGAATGGGTTTGTACTCAAATATTTGCATCGGAACCTTGGTAAGTGGGGAAGGTTGTAAGTAAAGCTCATTTTTCGTTTCAACAAGAACTCTTTCATCCCATTGAGTCATAACAGCATGGAGTAGCTATTTAGTAGCTATTTAGTAGCTATTTAGTAGCTATTTGTATTTACACACAAACACCTCATACTGAAATGTATTATTAACAAAGGAGGAGACAAAGCCACAAGCAGTCTCTAATAAAAGAGAAGATGCTAAGTAAGAGGAGACAAGTAAGTCTACCATAAGATTAAATCTGTAACATCATGATCCAAAAAGCCAATAAAATATCTGTTTTTACACCTAAATAGGATAGACTTGCTTGATAGAAGCAGGTCCTGTATGACCCAGACTTCCACAAATGTTTCACATTAAAAAAAAAAAAAAAAAAAAAAAAAGAGAGAGAGAGGGAAAGCGAACATGAATTCACGATTCCTCTAATCCTTATGTTGCACTACATGAAGAAAATTATATTAAATTTTTTTTTGGCATAATTTTATTTCTGTAATAAGTTCAAAAGAGGATTTCTTCTTTGTGTCTCATATCATTCACTAGAAGCCACCATTTACAAAGCATTTTCATTGCTCCACTGTAAAAGTGCTGTTGTTAATCTGAATTCTTTACTAGAGTTGTGGGTTGTGGGAAGTAGTCCTTGACAAGGAGTCCTTTCCAAGTCTATAGGGAAAACAGAAAGCTTTCTCAAGCAAGCACTGTAGCTTGACTGCATAGGTAATAAAATGAAGTTGCAGTGCCATGACAGTGCTCTAAGACAAATGGACTGTGTCTTCCTGGGCAAATATCAAGGGGTGAAGATTTTCACATTCCACAAATCAGGAAATACTTGGTACAAGAATCATTTTATCTCATAGACCACACATACTTCCTGACAGAACATGTTTCTCTCTGCTGTCTCCCAACAGCCAATTAATAGTGAAAATCACAGGTCTAAGTATCAACAAGCTGAAGTCTAACCTTACTTATTTCCAAGCTGATAGTATTACAAGACATAGGGTCAATCTTGCAGTCTTTATTTTTGTGAAGCCCCCATCAATTTCTAAGAGCGTTTCATCTACTCGGGAAAGATCAGGCCTTCTATTTGCCCACAGAAATATACAGAATAGGAGTCAGCTTTGTCACGATCAGAAATAAATACCTTCAGTATTAACAAGACATACAAGAGCATCTTTTACCAATGGCTGAACTGCAGATATTATCTGTTGAGAAACGAGTGGGAGAAAAGATGGATGAAGACAAGGAAAACCACAGCACAAGGACAGACCATAATAATTCAATTCTAATTCTCTTTACCCAACACTAGGAATTCTCTGTTCACATACTAAACTTTCAGCTCAGATGTATTTCTAACCATTCAGTTCTTGATCAAAAGAAGTTGTAAACTCTTTTTCCAATTTACTTACGTGTTACAAAGGTCTCACAAACACATCAGTTGTACTGCATTAAGATCTACTTCATCGGTGCAGCGTCAGAAACATAGCAACACTTACCTGTCTTAGGAAACTGACTTAGTTTTATTTCTTGCTCATCAGGTGTTTCTATTTCATCAATATTGTTTGATCCATTAGAGACATTTGTAACCTTATGTCAGATGTGCACTCCCTTCACAGTCCACTACATTAATCCTGGTGAAGGTTCTCCACCTTTTCCAGAACACAAACCCTTCAATCTTTCTGCTAAAGAGATATTCATATCTACTACGCTGAAGTTAAATTTCATGTATTATTAATAACCTCAAAAGATTCTCCCAGATTTTATATAAGTTGTAGACGCTTACAAACTTTTATAAATACAAGCCTACCTAGCATGATGTATTTAAAAAAATCTGCAAAATTTTTTATACATAGACCTAGATAATGGAACACTGAGAGAGGTGGATGGAGGATACCACAGAAAGCTTAAACTATTCTAAGGCATCTTACATTTTCTAATTGTTTTATTTGTTCTTTTTATTTGTACTATTATTGTAGAAAGAGTAATATTTACAGTGAATTACAGTTAATTAGAAGTACAACTTCAATACACACAGACATGAACAAAGTTTAATCTCTCATAGTCAAAAAGCAGTTCTCAAACTCACACTATTGGCAGCTTAGAAAATTATCACTCAACTTCTTTCTTCTGATTAGTGTATCCAGTATGTAATTCTTTTTCTTCAGCTGCTGTGACCAAAATAAAATCTATAAAGCAAAAGACAAACTATAATAAGTCATTTATCACTGATAGTAGTGAAGTATGCATACTTTTTAGAGGGAAACAAACCTTATTACAAGGGACAAGCATCTGTGACGTCTCCCACAGAGGAGCTTTACCTGAAGAACTTCCCAGAAGAGTTGCATGGAGCACCCTGGGGAAATGCTGACAGTGAGAGTTTCAATGAAATCAAAACAGAATAGCATGCAAGACTAAACCAACACATGGCAGTCATCAGCAAAAGCCCAGCCAGCTCCCAGCTAGGAAAACATGCCTTATCCACAGGTTATAGAATAAACACAGATGCAGCAAAATGAGTCACCAGAGGAAAACAAAAATTTAAATTGGAGGCAAATGAAGCTTTTTGCACATGAATGTCAAGAAACCCATTGAGCAAAACTAATTTTATGTCCGCGCTGGCTTAGCTGTCTTGCATGGTAAAAATAAGAAGACTACAATGGAAAGAAGGCTCAGATCCTAGGAAAAAAAATATCAAACCCTCTATCCAAGTAAAAAGAATGTACAACCCAGAACTTATTTCCTAAAAATAAAAATAAAAATAAAAATAACAACAAGGAAAGAATAAAATTAGTTCACCATTGTCAGCAGCAATGTGAGAGGAAAAATTAGAGAGCAAATACAAAAAGAAAAAAAAAACCACCAAAAAAAACACTAAACCTCTTTTGCTCGTTTATAACAATGTTAGTTTTCCTTAATGGAGGCTTATGTTAATACATTTGACTTTCTATTTGCCGCAGACTAAGAAGATGTTATGATCATTCAGTGCACCTTAGCTGATAGACAGTAGCTTATTAACCCACAAAAACTAGACTGTGGGTCTAGTACTCATATTGTGACCTTTCACACTAGTAAATCTTAGCTTGGTTCAAATGACAAAGCATGATAACTGTCCCCACAGTGCTCCGAGGCATACAGAAAATAAATAGTTTCTGAAACATATAAGTGCACCATGAATACATAATATAGCAAAAAGCATATATGTACACACACACACACACAAACAACAAAACACCGACATCATAGTGATTATATGTATGGTTTTTAATGAATAACAGAATTGGTCACTTATACCAGTTGGTGTTCTGCAAACACAGACTGAGAAGCCAGGCTAGATTCCAGCAATTGTAGTTCAAATATTAATCAGGCATCTTCTGAAATGTGCGTTAAAGAAAGCAAATGTTTTCACAGAGCTCAAATGTGAGGGTTTTTTCAGAAGAAGGCAGAGTGTGATATGAGTGCTTAACACACAGTTGATTCTTACCTTGTGTTCTCTACCAAAGGAAGTGAAAAATGATTCCAAAAACCTGTAAACTGTTACACCGCAAATTAAACAGGATTTATAAGTTCTTTGGAAATAAATAACCTATATTTTCTAGAGCTTCTTCTTACTCCATTGATTCAACATCAATTTATCTCCCATAATAGCCTTTCTAACATAATTTTAAAAAAATCACAGTATAAGAGCCAACAATTTTATACAACTCAACTCTGCAAAAATAACTGCTAAGCAAGTGTTTCAAAGTCAGAAATCATAATTGGGTTGTCTTGCATTACTGTGTGACTTTAAGTTGTTCAAACATCTACTGGACATCACACCACCTATATATACTAATTCTTACCTATATAACAACAGAAGGAACTGAAAAATATTTTGAAAAAGTCATCTGCTATTTGAAGATGAAGGACTGGACACAATCAGGTTTTTCAGAAATACATGTAGGTATATATATGTATACATACTTATATTTTTGTGCATTCGTGATTTCTGTTTCATATATTCAATTGTTTCAGACTACAGAAAGCTAACAAACAAAAATACACAGTATGGAAAGGGAACGAGGCTCTTAACTCCAATATGTCCATTATTTGAAGTGATGTAGAATCTCAACCAGTGAATGAGTATTAAAGAGATCACCCACTTATACATGGGTAGGTGAGTACTATAGAAAAGTGTATTTTTATGTGGTGGAGGGTAGTGGCAGTGTTGTAGTCTTTACTGTGGGCATGGACCCATAGGAATTGCCATGTGTTCTGCCACAAGGCAGCTCTGAGTTTTGGAGCCTTTCTGTTTTGTTTATCTGTATTTTAAATTGTTTTTTTTTAAAAAAAAAAAAAAAAGAAAGAAAGAGAAAAAAGCCAGACAGACTTGTTTGGAGATACACTTACAATAACAACAACAAAAAAATTGAGAACAACAGTAAACAGCTAGTTGCTAAGCAATACACTTTTCATGGTCCAGATGGAGTCCCAACCTATATGGGATTCTTACTGATTCCCTTTAAATACTGTATAATAACATCAGTTGAAAATGCGCTCCCAAAACGGCATCCTGTGAGCCAGCAAAGTAGAGTGCTTGATTCTTGCTGAAGCCATGACTGCTGCCTGAGGAAAGCCCGTCTGTCAAGCCTCTCCCATGCTGAAGTCATTCAGCACTTGTCCTATTAACATCTTGGTGCATTTACAACTGAATTTGTAACCATATAACGTTTCCGCTTTTTTTGTGGTTTTGCTTGTTTGTTTTGGGGAAAGGGGTTGTTTTTTGGATCTCTGGCAGGTGTCAAGAAAAAAAGATGACGTTCCACTTGTTCATGCCCAGGAAATCCCTTCTGGAATAGTCTTTCTTGCTAACTTATTTCCACTCAGGGTAAAAACAAAGCAAACCAAAAAAAAAAAAAAAAAAAAAACACATTTAAACACACACACACAGCAAATTCAACAAGTAGAGAAGAAGAGGAGGAAGTTAGGAATGGCATAGCAAGGATTCATCACTGTTCGGGCTTGAGCAGCACTGGTGGGGCCACAGGTAACCATATGACTCCCAGATTCAGCCATCTCCTTCAACTTGCTGTTGAGAATGCCTCAGAATTTGCTATTACAGTTCAAGCAGAATAGAGTAAGCCATATAAATATACAAACAGACAAGAAATCCCCCTTCTGATCACCTTATCTAGCTTAATTTTCTGATCTATCAAACAGCATTATCAAGCTTCCAACTAGATGTACCAAGTTAAGGGCCCCAATATTTATTCATTGTCAAGTTTCAAGCTTCCCGAGTATCATTCATACAAAAATAACTATAAGACTTAAACATCAGAGCATGTTACTGCTGTGATATGATGTGTAACAGCTGGCAATCTGCATTTCCTGGGTACTAAATATTACTGACAAATGTTAAAGAACAAAAATTCTGGTCTTACAGGGCCAAGCTCTGGAGAATGAGTAGTTCTGGCTCTCGCTTCATTTTCGGGGAGCTTAAAGAATTCATCTCAGGGGAATGCCTTGGAATTTCTTCCAATTATATATTTTTATTATTATTATTGTGTTCTGGATCTGTAATAAGCACAGCTGTTTACTTATGTGCTAGTTATGTTTAAAAAGACATTAGAGGTTAAAATCTAATTTTCTGATTCCAATACTTTGTGCAAATAGCCTCCCTGCTGCCAAAAAGTCATTGAGTGATATAAAAATCCCAAAACTTTATTTCTGTTTTCATAGTACACATGCATATCAGAGTACATAAATGTGCTGATATTAGGCAGCAGCAATGAGCTTCTTGAAATCACTGTTCAAAAATGAGTAATGTAGCTCAATGCCCATTGTGGCCAAAACATTAAAAATATTTGAAGATTATATGGTATTTTGCCTTGTTTCAAGTGCTTTGATGAGTGATTCGGTACTACACCAAGAGGAAAGCAGGAGAGATTCACCACTTCTAGAACACCTCCTTCCACTGATAACATTCAGAACAGCCGTTGCCACCACAAACAGCCTATTAGAAAGATCATAGAATCATAGAATGGCCTGGGTTGAAAAGGACCACAATGATAATCTAGTTTCAACCCCCCTGCTATGTGCAGGGCCGCCAGCCACTAGACCAGGCTGCCCAGAGCCACATCCAGTCTGGCCTTGAATGCCTCCAGAGATGGGGCAACCTGTTCCAGTGACACCACCCTCTGAGTGAAAAACTTCCTCCTAATATCTAACCTAAACCTCCCCTGCCTTAGTTTAACACCATTCCCCCTTGTCCCATCTCTATCTACCCCCCTTGTAAACAGTCATTCTCCCTCCTGTTTATACGCTCCTTTCAAATATTGGAAGGCCACAATGAAGTCTCCCCAGAGCCTTCTCTTCTGCAGGCTAAACAAGCCCAGTTCCCTCAACCTTTCTTCATGGGAGAGGCGCTCCAGCACTCTGATCATCTTAGTGGCCCTCCTCTGGACCCGTTACAGGAGCTCCACATCCTTCTTGTGCTGGGGGCCCCAGGCCTGGACACAGTACTCCAGATGAGGCCGCACAAGAGCTGAGTAGAGGGGGGCAATCACCTCTCTCTCCCTGCTGGCCACCCCTTTTTTAATGCAGCCCAGAACACAGTTGGCCTTCCAAGCTGCAAGTGCACACTGTTGGCTCATGTCCAGCTTCTCGTCTACCAGGACTCCCAGGTCCTTCTCCGCAGGGCTGCTCTCAAGGGGTTCTTCTCCCAGTTTGTATAAATACCTGGGATTGCCCTGGCCCAAGTGCAGCACTTTGCACTTGGCCTTGCTGAACCTCATTAGGTTTTCATGGGCCTACTTCTCCAGCCTGTCCAGGTCCCTCTGGATGGCTTCCCTTCCTTCCAACATATCAATTGCTTGGCGTCATTTGCAAACTTGCTGAGGGTAAACTCGATGCCATCATCTATGTCATTGATGAAGATGCTGAAGAGCACTGGTCCCAAGACCGACCCCTTGCGGGACACCACTTGTGACTGGCATCCACCCTGACACAGAACCATTGATCACAACCCTTTTGCTGCATCCAGCCAACCAGTTCTTAATCCATTGAACAGTCCATCCTTCAAATCCATACCTCTCCAATTTAGAGAGATGGATACAGTGAGGGACCGTGTCAAAGATGCAGAGCAATTATGCATTGGATGACAGTAAAGGCAACAGAATAACTTTTTTTTTTAAAAAAGAATGCATGTTGTGCCACACACACACACACACGAAATGAAAGTTTCTCAGTTTCCCTTTATTGATTTTTCTCATTCTGTATTGACCTGAGTGTAGTACAGTTTTCTCATTAAATAAGGTACTTTGGTGAATGCATATTGTTTGTCATATAATTATATTCAATTTAAACAGTAGGAAGGAAAATTTATACTACAGTTTCTGCTTCAGTTGTTGGTCTTTCAAGATATTGACAAAAAAAAAAAAAAAAAAGGATATTTCCTCACTTTAGAATTCTATATTAATTTGAAGAGCTTGTAAAGAGAGTTAGGATACAAGCTCATTTTAGTGCAGGGATATCTTGGCTGGATTTTCACTCTTTTCTAGATGTATCATTTCATAAATACCATGTTATATGGTCATGTTTATATATATATGTACTTATGTGTAGATATACAGTAGGAAAAGCATTAAGTTTATACTATAAAAAGAGAAAATATAATAAATTAAATGGCATTATAAAGCACTGATATGGACAGCCTTCAAAGGTTTCTCACTTATATGGAAATAAGATTTTTTCAAGAATTAGTTACGTTATCATAGCTTCTTCAGTGCTGTGACATATGTACAGTTTGGGGTCTTAGGGAGTTTTATTTTTCTCTAAAGCCAACTGAAACATCACAGAAAAGTAACATTATATAGAAGTAGAAAAAGGGAGAGGAATCTAACATTGGACCAATCATTATCAGAACATATTGCTGGAGCAGGTAAAGCAACACTTTCTCCAAGTGCATGAGCATACCTAAGCACTGGCAATACTCTCACTTATGGGCTGTTTAAGTAGAGGGGTGGCTTGAGATTTAGGCTGCTCAGTGTCAGGAAATAGCAATGCAGTTGTGGATAACAGCTTACTATGCAGGAAAATTAAAAAGAGAAAAGCTTTGAGGAGGAAAATTAAGGCAAGAAGGAGAAAAGAAGGAAACTGTAAAGAATGTTAAGTTAGCACATACTTTCGGAGAACATCAATAGTTCTTAATGCAGTCAAAGCCTGGTGCATAACTACTTTATAGTCACAGAGAAGAAGGCTGCAATCATCCAGTCCTGGAACACAGTGCATAGCAATCTGCTCTGCAAGATCTTAGTGATTTCACCAAGATTATTTGGGGATCAAAATGCTTTCTGGTATGAGCCCAGGTTCCAGAATGTGGCTGGAAGAGAGAGGCCCCAAAATAGTCAAGTCAAAGAGGAAGGTGCAAAAGAAACAGACAAGGGAACGAGAACAGCATTTAGATGATTTTTCGAGAACATTATTATTGCATTTCAAAGCTTAAAAACCTTATCAAGTGCAGAATGCAGAAGCAAAACAGAGCACTGACACATATGGCAGATTCATGAAATTAAAGGTGGGTATTGGGAATTCAGAGATGGGAATTAATTTGCTTTTTGCTGAAAGCTGAATGCAGTTCCTAACCTGCAGAAAAGGAAGAATCACAAATGCAATATCAAACATCTAAAAAAACCCTGCTATTACATCCTGCTTTTTCTCAAAACCAGGGCAAGTGTTATCATGTAGCATCAAAGGAAGAAAGAGAGGGTAATCTATTGCAAAAGTCTGTTCAAGGCTATCATATATTAAAAGTCATATAGTGAAAGTGATCACAAGAAAAATTCAGGGCTGTAGAAAATATTACCCAACAACTTGTATTTGTCTGTGGAAACGGTTGAAACAAGGAAAAGTGGAAAAAATCTTCATACTAATTCTTTAAAATAGAAATCAACCACGGTGGGGGAGAACACAGACACAGACTGCAGTGGATTCTCAAACATCAAAATCCATCATATCAAAGACATGCAATAAGCAGAGAAGTTTAACTTCTGTTGCCCCTCCACACAGAGCTATATACACATTCACATACAAAAATCTAGCAGCATCTGCTGCCTGCTTAGATGAGGAAAGCTGTCACACTGGACCAAATTTGCCTCTTAACAGAAAACCTTTCTCAGAAACACTTCTTGTTACCTTTCCTCAAAATTTTTAAAATATTTTTGTAAGCCTTAAGGTCTTCAGAATGTTGAAGCTCTGCAAGCTCAGTTGTACTGTGGCCTTTTCCAATATTGTCTGCCTGACTCTGCACAGTGACTGTATTTCTTTTTTGTCTTATGTTTAATATTTGGATCAGGAACCATCTGGGAGGGAATTCCTTTTTCTTAATGCTTCTACAAACTTAGCACAATTTAGTCCTACCCCAGAGTAAAGATTTTAGATACAGCCATAATTAATAGTAAGAACAAGAGCAGCCAAAATGAAGAAACCATTCTCTAATAAAGTGATGTCACTTGGAGAAGACATTAGCAAAATAGTAATTTAGTTTTCTGACTAATTTTCATTTTATAAGTAAAAAGAACATAGAACCATATAGCACTTCACCTACTAATGCAAGTCCTTGAGGCAAGCCGTAAAAGAGATGAAACATCCCATCACTGGAAAGTAGTTATAATTTAAGACTTACTTATGTCAGGCAGAAATATGAACACTCATTTCTCTGCAAATTTAAGGAGATACTCAAGATAGTAATACTACTTACAGTTATGTTAACAATTTTCCAAAGTTGGAGGCAGGTGGAGGGAAAGAGATGAAACAACTGCAATCATACTTGGTTTGTAAACTGTAAACTGTTTTTCCTCCTCTAATTTTTAATTGCGCAAGAAGGTGTTGGCCATAAGCATAAAAACTGAGAACAAGTTGTGTAAACTGGCACAGCTTTAGTGAAAACAAATGTCAATTAATGCAATCGTGCAGGAAAAGAAATATTACAGATAGAAGGTGAAAGATAATCTGGTGAAAGAGGGTGTGGAGCAGGAGGAAAACAATTGCTTACTAGTGCTTTGTACCTTGCTACCCTCACAGTTAAAACACACAAAAAAAATACATCCAGCCCACAAACCTCAGCAAAGCTTAAAGCAGCAATAGCTTTCCAAGGGCTTAAACTGTTTGAAAAGCTGGCTGTAGGGAACGCTGTTAGAAGGCACAAGGTGCACCAGGGGGGTTGCAGTAAAACCAAACCCAAAGCAGCTTTCAAGATCAATCACAAACTGCTGTTTCAGGAGCTGTGCTGGAATTAATGCCAAATAAAAGCTTGCTACTCCATAGAGATTTTAATGAACCTGCTTGGAGGCAACAGAATGAAGGTGCTGTTGGCATAGAGCTGCACTTCAAAATAACCTGGAGCAGCTTGCTTGAAGTCCAGACATTTATAAAACAACTGAACAAAACACAAGACAGAACCAGAAACTGGGAAGAGGTTAATGGAGTTCTGTATGCATCATCAATCTCTTACTAAAACATACAGAGGAAGCAAACCACATTCAAAAAAATCTTAAAAGCATCATGTGGGATGTGTTAAAATCTTTTGAAAAGGAGGGAAGTTTGCGTAGCTCTTTTGAGCAACTTGGAGCATTTACATTCAGTAAACAAGACATCTAGAAAAAAAAACTAGTCAAGCTCTCCTGTCCCTCCAAGCTAAGTTCTTTAGTATTTTTCTCACTTTTTTTCTCCATCTACCCTACACTCTTTTTCATCTGTGTTTCACTTTCAACATACCACTTGGGATCAGTACACAGTGACAGCAGCAGAGATTTTGCATAACCATGCAGAGCAAAAGCTAGTTATGAGTTTATTCACTGGTATGCCTAAGCAGGAATTCCACTATGTTGTTTATTTCAGGTGTTTCCTGTTAGGAAATTTTCTTGCTGCTGCTGGAATCTGAAATATATTTTAATCAACAACATTATCATTAGAAATTATGCTTTAAGTTTTTCAAGCATCTTAATATTCATAAATTGGTTATTTTCAAAGCTGGTACTAGAGAAGAAGGGATGCTTTTCTCATCAGCTACTATATATATATATCTTTTTCCCCTGCTTGTGCTATGTATGTCCTGATACAAAGAGGAAAGGAGCATCACCATCTGACACTTAGAGAGCTGAACTGCCATTGGTAGGATGAGAGTGCTGCTTGCTTGACCTTTGGAGCTGGAGCCAGTAGATTGCCTTGGCAGAGTTAACGGTAACAAGTTTCAGCTGGATTCTGCTACTGTCCTTACAGTAACTTCTTTGTAGTAGACTACCAATGGTATGAGCACTACAGCTGAACTAGTAAAAGCAATAGGAGAGAAATCTTAGAGGAAGAAGAAAAACCAGGCCATAAGTTCTAGCTTGTTAAGCTGCTGCACATTTTCCATTGAAGTCTGAGCTTTATCACAGAAGAGTTTTCAGAAAATTCTTTCCTTTTTTTTTTTTTATTCCCTTTCCAAGCAGCTAGAATGAATGCTACAAATGTACAAGTTATTTTACTTCTCCAAGAATGTTACTCTGAAGGAACAATTTCTTTAAAACAGTTAGATTTTCATCTTTTTTTTATTTAAGGTGATAGGATCACTCTAGTATATTTGAAACAAGTAGAAAATAGGTCCACACTTTAATTCTAATCTTAATTCATTTTTCCTGTTTATTTTAAAGAATGTTTTACAAAGAGTGTATTAAACTGAAAATTGCAATGTATCAATGTTATCATCTTACCTGAATGAAATGCAAGAATAATGGCAAAAAAATGGCAAAAAAAAAAAAAAAAAAAAAAAAAAAAAAAGTAAATTAAATCCTTGAAAGCATTTCGTACTTACATTAGTAATATTTCTGTTGATGATGATTGTTAACATAACTCCTTGCCAATGCCTCCTGCTCTCCTGTTTTTGAATCTGGACTAGCTGTAATTAACAGTCTTCTTGAACAGTAAGAAATTACAATAATTGATCTGTGTAGTTATGCAAGCCTAGCTGAGCACAGTAGGGATTAATGTCTTTGGAGTAGGTGTTGTGCAGCTCACATAACTTGTCTGGTCAGAAAAAGGGAACCCGTTTCCTTAATTTTTTTAGTTAGGTATTCTTAATAAATAGGCAAATGCTTCAGATATCCATGTTCTTGACTACATGGAGTAAGAACAAATATCAGCGTTGCACAGACAGAAGAAAAGACAAAAGAAGAAGGAAAAAGTAAAGTAGCACCTGTGGATCCAAGCAGCATAAAGGATGAAGCTCTGTGAGGAAATTAAACACGTTTTCCAGTGTGTCTTGCATATGTGTGGGTGGGGAGTTGTTTTGTTATTTTCTTTCTCAAGAAGTGCTTTAGCAAATAACAGTTTGAAAAGTTTCTGGATTATGTGTGTAGCTCCCATCAAAGCAGTGGGAGAGCATCATTTCTGGTGAACGGGAAATGTACAACAGCAATGAATATTCCAGATAACTGTTCTCCATGCAATACAAACAAATGTTAGCCACAGCTGAAAATTCTCAGCTGGTTTGTGTTTATATTCATAACAAGAAATCTATTTTGGTAGCTAAGAGCAGCAATGAAATTTAGTACAACACAGACATTTAGGTATGTGAGGAAAGAATTGTAAACTGCCAGTAAAGGATTGTCTCTATTTACAAAAACAAACAAACAACAACAACAACAAATAGTAGGCTGGGTGATACTACGTTTAGTATCCTTTACCACAGACCTCCAGGATTTCAGGACTGTTGCAAAGGCCTTCTGAAAAAAAAACCAAAAACCTTATTTATAACCCTGAAAAAGGGTAAACATTAAAAAAAATAAAAAACAAACAAACAGAAACCTCAGCAGAAATCATACATTGTAATTCGCTGCATTGGGGATTTTGATTAATAAAGTGGGTTTTGTTATTTTTTAGCATCAATGTACCAATTTAAAATAATAAACTCTAATGAAAAATTAACAATAACATGAAATGTTTCAGTACTGTTCCCTATAATGGCTGTTGACATGGGAAATAAATCATCAAAAGGATTTCTAAAGAACAAATTTAACAAAGAAGTATGAAATAAGAGTGGCTTCAATAGCTATATTCAGTACACAGGCTTAAAATGTAACTCTACATTCTCCCACATTAAATATTTAAATTCTCATAAGGAACAAAGAGTGTGGGAGACTCTTTTTCTTCAGGCATATTACATTTCAAAGCAAGGATGTCCTCAGGATCCAGCTAAAGCCTAGATCTGTGATCTGTATCCCATTGTTTGGCCTCAAACTAATCGTAGCAGAAAATTAATTATGTCCAACATTTCAAACTTAAATTTTTAAAAAGAAGCTTGATCCTGAAGGGCAGGAGTTGCTCAGCATGTTGCATATTGAGGCTCTAAGTGGCCTGATTTTTCAGAACTGCTTGACTTGTCTAACACATTAGCTTTTGATAGAACCAGATGGTGTTTAGGTCTCAGTATTTCAAGGCACCTTGACACAAATCCTTAAACACATTTCTATATAATTCAAGCCACTTCTAATACCTCTGAGAGCTTTGCCCCTAGGTACGTAATGGCATGTATTAAATGTAGACAGCAACATTTGGAAACTTGTGTCTAGGCATCAAAACAGAGTATATGGCTGGCTAAAAGGTGCTTGACAAATATAATTTAAGGAGTAGAAAACAAGGAAATCAAGTCTTTTTGCATAAATCTAAAATGCAAGAGAAAAACTATTAAAATTTTGACCTATTTTTTCATTTTTCTCTGTAAAGGGATTGCAAGGTTAAAAATGTGTTTAGTTACCTCAATCTGAAGATTTCAAATGTTTTTTGTTTTTTTTTTTTTTTTAAGAGGTGTTGGGGTCTGTATTTACCTTGATAACAAATATCTAGATATCAAAGGAGAAAGATTAATGTTATGTATATAGCACATTATATTGTATTTTTTTATTATCCAAATAACACGAAGAACAGGAACTTCAATAATTAATAGCAAAATAGCATGAAATTAGAACATGTTGACATATCAATGCATAGTCCAAGTTTTATGGAAGAATCTATTTCTAAAATGTATGCCAACGATGTTTGGGAAATCTCAGGTATTTCAGAAAGGCTCATCGCTGTGAACTCTTCCATCTACCACACATCACAAATACTGTATTCATCTTCATTTTCTTTCCTTTCCAACACTTCTCCAAATGTCTTTTGGAAAATGGCTGCTTTTCCTTCACCCTGCTGTGAAATGAGCTCTATGACCCTTATGGGCCTACAAGGGATACCTTGTAGAGGGGAAAAAAACATGAATAGAAATAAAATTTCCAACTGTATTAAAATTCTTCTACTAGCCATCAAAACTGGGGTACCAATGTGCATCAAGGATAATTATTTCTCCCACTAGCTTTATTGTTTTTACAGTATTGCAAAATGGGTACCTGCTTGTTTTTGTTACAAACAGATATTATTGAGTTTTATAGTTTTGCTGTTGACATTAAAAATGAGAAGGAAACAGTATTTTGCAGAAGAGTCAAGATGAAGCAGTAATATGCTCGGAGCACCAAAGTGAACTGTAATCAACCCCACTTTCTGTGCAACATCATAATTACCTCTTACCAAGCAACCAATGTCCCACAAGAGCATGTGCTATCAGAATCCTCTAGTGGTGCTCAGTGGTAGGAGTGAGACAGACTTAGTTGGATTTCTCCCAGTTCTACTCTGAATGCAGAAAGGCTGTTTGGGCATCTCAAACTGTCTCAAGCAGATTTCAAGGCTGACAGATTAGCAGTATTCAAGTTTTTTTTTTT
>JACDJE010000368.1:602073-621290 GCA_016647715.1 Pavo muticus
TTTTTTTTTTTTTTTTTTTGCTATATTATCTTTCCTGTAAGACTAAGAGAATAAAATTAATTACAGAAAGAATGCAGTAGTTTAATGTATGAAAACAGATGGTTATTTAAAATTACTTAGTTTTAATGTTTAATATTAAGAAACATGCTTATTAACCATAAATGTGATGGTAATTAGGCATAATTTATTCATATATCTCTCTGAATCATTGATGACAATTTATTTGAGAACACTATCCTCCTTTGCATCTTAGTATATTTACATGCTATGAAACAAACAACAAAAAAATTAAAACTACATCTATTTCTATAGATACTCTTATTCAGCACAAAACAACAACAGTTCTGTATTAGTTTGAGAAATATTCTGCTGGTAACTTAATTTTGCAAAATGGTAGAAAAGCTCCTACCTTTAAAAAAAAAAAAAAAAAACCCAAAAAACAAAAAACAAACAAACAAGACAAAACACCTTATTTTTGATCACATAAGAACGGAGTTCAATCTACATTTTTATACCTACAGGAATACAGAACCAGACTGAAAACTGCTTTAGTTAAGATAAGTTACATTCATTTTAAAATAATAAAGACAACCAAACTGAAAACACATTAGCAGTTCAAATAACCACATTCAGTGCTACGTATAGTGCTGAATAGTATCTCTTTTCTGAAAATACCTCTACTCAATATTCAATATATAGTATTGAAATGTCTATGTCAACAGTTTCAATTACATTCCCTGAAATGAATTTCTGTAAAATCTTTTCTACAATTAGAAACCCCAGGTGTAAGAAATGGAATGGCAATTGGACACGTTATTCCAGCTTATATGTTTTTGATAGTTATAATAAACCAAAATCAAGCTTCCTATTCCCTCAGGTGTGTGGATAAGCAGTATCTGAAAATTTACATATTCAGAAACTCTAGGAGACTCTGTAGGAAATAAACATCTAAAACAGCTGTTCTTCTCTAGTTCTGTTTTCACATGGCAGTAATTTTTTTTTTTTTTCTGAAAGCATATTTGTAACAAGATGCTTTATATAACAATGTTTTTTCTATTTTTTCTCATTTAGTAGCCTTCAAGGTTTTTGGTGACATTACACTTTACAGCAGGCATTTTTTGTTAAGGCCAATTTTCTCCTGAGTTCTTGAATTTATTTCACATTTCCAAAACATTCTTGGCTGGTAACAAAAGAATGGAAGTAAATTCTTCTGCCAAACCAAATAGTTTTATACAAACTTTACTTTTACCAAGGGCAAAACCACAGAAACCTTCTCTCCTCAAAGGAATTGAAGTTCAACAACGTTCTGTACTGCTAAAGCTGTGTTACTAGTATAACAAGGTCTTCACTGTATGACTCAAATAGGGCTCCAGAGCGCACAAAGGAGTCAGGAAGTCCAAGAATGACTCAAGCTTAAAGTGTCAGTGGAGCCTCACAGATATAATGACTATGGTGAAGGAACAAAACAGCTGAAATTGTTAGAGGGTCAAAAATGATGTCTAATACAAAGATGATTAAGATTCTGATGATTATAGTAAAATCTCCTGCTTTGCCATTTTCAACAAACACTGGAGTCTTTTACTTAAAAAATCTTACTAATATAATACCTGTGCAGATTTTCTGTTCTTAACTAAGCTTTACTACTTCTTGGCATCTGATTAAAACGAATACAAAATGTAATGAAATGAGTTGAAGTAAGAAAAGCCTCCAAAATCCGTGTTTTCATAACACACTGTAAGCTAGGAACAAACCTACCCTGAGTACCCATCATGTCAAATGAGAGAAAAGCTGCAATGGTTGCAGCCCTGTGCAACCACCAGATGGCACCCAGAGTGACAGTCTGCAAAGCTCACACCGGGGCAGTGGAGTGCCTATAACGCTCGTTAATTACAATTTCCGTTGAACCATCCACAATTCCTCTTTAGTTCCAACAGTTGCATCCTCTGACATGCTAACGAATGAGGACAGGAATACAGTCTTAAAATGCCTTTCAGAGACAGAGCACCAAGTACAAAGGGAAGGAGAAAAAAATAAACAATTGCAAGCAGACAATGAGATTCATGAAGAGAAAACATTAAGCAGTAAGAGGAACTATAGTCAACCTTTCACCTCAGTCATAACAGTTTAAGTCTTGCATATTCTACAGAAGCACTATTTCTGAAAAAAGAAAAAAGAAGAAATAAATATAATCCTGATCCCTTAGCTTTATTATCTCTTGTCACAGCACTGGATAAATTATGCCTTTGGGAGTCTCAGTTGAGTGATAAAACTGTTTATTAGGAATTTAACAATTACTGAAATGAGAGGGGGAAGAATAGAATATCACAACCCACATCATAATCCCCAAAGATAATTATTTCAGACAGATAAAGATAATAAAATATGGATGTTTTTAGTTTGAGAATACGACACAGTGTTCCAGCACATGCACTGCCTTTACACGGAAAGCAAAATGAAAATCACTTTCTTTTTTTTTTTTTTTTTTTAAATGTTTATTGGTATGGCTCTTAACTATTAATATACGCTGCCTCTGCGGCAAGAGGCAGTTTTGTGTTCCCTTATTTGTTTTCAAAGTATCAGCCACAAAGAACACTGCAAAAATGAAAACAACAACCACGGGGAAAGTAAAGAAATTCAGGTTTCATTGCTGAGCTTGATCATCTGATAAATTTCAATGAAGAAACCCAGGTACTGCAACTTGTTTTACTCACCTCACATAAACTCTTCCCTTACCAACTGTGTCATACTCTATAACATTTTGGTACAGCTTTAATTTCTTCTCTGCAAGCATCAGTAAACCTGGCTAAGAAGCCTGACAAGGATTACTCCTGAATATTCTAATTACAGTGGCCTTTGTATCATCTCTTGTATTATCATTCCTCTTGCACACTGATGCAAGACAGCTGGGAGAGTCTAATCCCCGTTTGCTGAAACCATTCCTCACAGGATGCTTATAAATGATCTGAATTCAAGAAAAGATACAGGTGACTTAAAAACCACATGACTTTGCGACTGATTTTCTGCCAAGCAGAAAACTCGGACAGAAATAAATCTCCTGGGACACTTTCTTCATTTTATGCTACGTAAGTTGTTACAGTTAGAAATACAGTCATGCTTTTCAATACCAGCTGCTGCAACGGAGTTAGCATCCTCAGATCTTCATTAATAATGAGAAATACATTCAAACTTAAATTAATAAATAAATAAAAGGGAGGCCTAGGTAAGGAGATGAATTGTTCAAAACAATTATTTAAACAAAATCCATTATCCTGTCAAAATCTGCAATATTCAAGCCAAATGAACCAAGTCAAAATAATTTGTCAGAAAGATGCTTGTTCAGTATCTGAGATGTTTACTTTTTCTTGATTATGACAATGATGCAAGTTTCCTGTTCCTGGAAATGTTAAAGGCCAGGCTGGCTGGGGCTATGAGCAATCCCCATGGGACTGAGATGTGTCTCTGCCCAGGGCAGGGGTTTCGGAACTGGATGATCTTTAACGTCCCTTCCAATGCAAGCCATTCTGTGGTTCTATGACAACCCAGACAGATAGTTGTATGACATGTTCTTAAAATCTCCTAGTTTAAACAAATACTTTCTCTACAGATTAAAATTGATTTTCCTTCTCCTGTGTACAGAAATGGCAAAATCTCCTGATGATAAAATTTTTGATGTGCTGTAAGATCTGTTTCCCTATCAACACTTTCTCAGAGCAATAAGCATGTTAAGTTTTCTAAATCTAAATAAATTGTTCTTGAAACCTGTTGTTCTTTTTTAAACACTACATGATCTTTAAAGAGGAATATATGAGAGCAGTCACAGTGCTTCCACATACAATTAACCTTCTATTATGTTCAGTGCACAAGGGAACAGAAACAGTGCCAGCATCAGGAGCAATAGAATGCATTTACTTTCCTCCATCAGGAGTAATCCAACTTCTGCAAAGAAGATAGGGCTCTATCATTTGCAGAAAGTTTGGCAATTTTACTAAGATGGGATCCATTTTCTTCAAGATGAGCAGAAGACTATCTGCATGACAGTAACTTCTTTGTGCATTGCTGAAGATCTCTGGTATGTACACAGTGTGGAGAAGAGGCACAATGCTACATTTACTTGTTTAGCTTTGTGTCATGGGATTGAATGTTATGGATGATTTTACACAATTGATTTTCATTTAAACAAACAAAAAAAACTGAATTATTTGAAAAGTTTTGGAAAAGAATTAGATGAGTGGACCCTTTTCTGTTCAAGGTGTTGGTACACCTAGAAAATTATTCAATTTTTCACAAAACTCAAGCTTTTCATGAATCTCAACTAAAACAACTAATATATTCTCAATTTCAGATATTTTTGAATTACGATGGGGAGGATCTTAACTCAGCAAAATGATGCTGGAATGATTGTAGGTGCTAGAGATATGTTTGTAACACAGAAATGTGGCAAAATATTTGTTTTCCTGATTAAAAAAGTTACTGCTGCCTTCTTATCTGTTAAAATTATCTCTCTTTGTTAATTTATGGCCAGAATTAACTTGTGCCTAGTAACCATACTAAATGATATGGACACCCAACAGTAAAACTAAACTCAGTGTGGGTTTTAGTAATAGATATTAAACATGTCTGATCATTCATCTTGATAGGAAGTATCAGGTAAATGTCTAGGAAAATCAATTAAACAAGACAAAGAAGACTCAAATTAGGCACCATTAAACAAGGCACCAAAACTAGAAGATGATCTTACAGATAATTTATTTGAAAGTCATTTTTGAGATTTCTCTCAAGACTACCATTATTTCAAATAATTACTGTGTGCAAAAGATGGGTTGTAACTCTCTCCCACCAAAGAATTAATGCCAATGCAGTGACTAGCAATTATGGCATAGGTACTCAAAAGACTGTCATTTTAATATTATGTTCTTCCTCTTCCTTCTTTTCTGAAATATTTTGCACTTTATTATAGGGATCTCAATTCTTTGCATACAGAGTACCACTGGAAGCTTGCTTGCATATACTTCAGCAAATACTTTTGAAATATTAAACACTTAATTAGAGGTAGATGTCAAAAATCAGCATGTGTATCTACTTGGGTGGGTAATTTAAAAATTTTTCCAGCTGGACAACAGAACAGGTTCAAGGATTTTGTTATCAGCAGAGAGATCATAGATATATTCATCTGGAAGTGCTCTGTATGTAGGGATGCCTTTATATAGGATAACTGGCCAATGTACATAAAGATTTAGCCTACTTATTTTCCACTAGCTCTGTGATTAAACTAGCCAACTGTAGGACAGGTTCTATTCACAGATTTATAGAGTATCTATGTATCCATTCATTTTCACTGTCAAACTGTATGTCTTTTATCTCAGTGCTCTTCCCAGAAGGAGGCTTAATCTTGAAAAGTAACATCAAAATGTCAGCTCACACTGAAGTACATAGGCACCATTCACTCTATGCGGATTTTGAAAAAGCAATAGCTTAAAATTTTGCCTTTTAATAAACTACTACTGTCCAAGAAGCAGTATTAAACTAACAGAATTCTAATGGAAAGAGACGTTGCTTTAAAAGAAATTTCTCAGACTAACATCGGTATATTGTTTGCCTTAAGAAAAAGGATTTTGCATGAATCAAAAGTCAAATTGCTTTTCAAGTCAAAAGTATTACAGAATTATTCTGTGTTAAAACTACATGGATATCCTTATTGCTATTTTACTTCTCAGTTGATTAATTTTCCTTCTCCTGGTCATACACTGCTGAATGCTATCACTAAACTCAGAAAAATTAAATCTCTCGTTTCTTTCCTCTGCAAAGAAATTTCAGGAGAATAATTTTCTTAAAAGTAGAGCTGCCACAAGTGTTTTTTATTGTGCATTTCTTATCCAAGCAGCAAATATACCCAAAGGACTACTGAGCTTATCTAAAAGTATTTTGCAGCATTTTATGATGTATGGCAAGGTTTCTGTGTACCAGAATGAAAAAAGGATTTTATAAGAGAAAAAAAAAATTGGATGTGTTTTTCAGAATAGATCTGATTTTTCTAAAGAATCATTTAGTATCAGTGGCGTCAATTTCCGGGATCAAAATGCTTCCTATCTCCACAGGGAAATCCTAGCAGAAGCAACAGCTGTTGCTGTTTCAGATCCAGGACCTTACACATTTCTAGTCTTATTGTCTTCTTACTACCCCTAACTGCCTACTTGTTGGTAATTCAGTATGAATAGCAACAGAAAAATAAAATAAGAGTAAGAATTAAAATAATAATTAAAAAAAAAACTCTTGAGAAGATGGAGAAAATTTGAAATGGCACCTTAAAAGCTGGAAACTAAAATAAATAATGACATAGACTGATGCATAAAGTAACAAAACCAAGGTGGGTATAAATTGATGGATGAATAAAAGGTCAAAATTAGAAGAGAGGGGAGGAAGATAATGTCTTTTTCATAATACATCAACATTTGCTCAAGATCCAAGCCCAAACTTATCATTTAATTGATTTAAATAAGAAAGCTTCTGCTTAGAGAGGATGTAGGACAAATGTCTGATCTATCTTGGAACAACTGGATGTTACTATCATAAAACTGCAACACTGCTCTGAAGTTGAAACAGAACCTAATGTCCATTACTTAATAAATTTCTAAAAGATAAGTTCAATAAAAAATATATCCAGTTTTGCACTGCAGAATCTCACAGGGCCACACAAGCTGTATATATCTTATTGAATTCTGCCTGAAGCACAGATTTGTAAATGAGAAATTATCTGTTCCTGAAACCCAGCAAAAATCTTTTTATTCTCCAAAGTTGATTGTATTTCCTCTCCAAGTCCCTCACCTCACTCATATTTTTCTCTTGATCTACACAGACTAGAATAGCAGAAGACTTTTTTTCAGCTGTTTAAAATAGTTATCTGCATATCACAAAAATGCAGATTTAAAAAAAAATGAACAGTGCCATGGGATATCGTTACTGTAAGGCCACTCTTTGTAATGGTTTTTTTTATTTTTATGATTTTAAGTATCTGAGATTATTGTGTACAGCACTTACACTGTTAGTGAAGCATGAATACAAAGATCGTTGCTGAGATACAACTGTACTTAAAAAGGCATCTAGGAAATGCTTTCTGCTGGTTTTGCTTCCAATCCTAATATTTCTTTGTGATACTTACATGGGTTACATGTGTACATAGACACACTAGAAAGCAGACAATGTTCCTCTCTATTTTGAATGAAATGATATTAAAATTATTTGTTTAGTCTCAAGTAAATCACCGCTTTGGAGTCAGTGGGTAACATTCACAGAGAAAAGCTACAGTAAATCTGTAAGAAACACTTGTCAGAATTCACCATCTCCTAGCTATTAATATCAGATTTCACCTTTCAAGAAAAGTGGGGAAGGAAAAAAGAAATCATCTAATGAAATTTGCATGTATTTTTCCACAAAAACCAAAGGTCCGGAGTTTCTAAAACAGCATAGATTCTGTTTTTTCTCAAGCCTAGAAAACGTTACTGCAGCCAGAGACTGCTGAGTGTCCTCTGTAATATCGCCCATCTCAGGGCTGTATAATTTGAAGAATCAAACCAGCAGACTGGTGCCTCCCTGTGGAAAGCTTTCTGTATTTTCCCAGACAGATGTCAGACAGACTCAGCCATCAAAGGCAGTGCTGCTGACTGATGTCTAAGTCAAAGACAAACAAACAAATCTAAAGATAACTTTAATGGAGCAAATATAAGTGGATCAAAGGCATAGAGGAAAGGAAGTATGTGCAACAGTAGCACACATTCGGAGTTAAGCTGACAAACGAGAGAATCAAAGAGAGGGAGAGGACATGATTTCCTACTTCCAAAATTTAGACATAAGCATGGGACCTAAAAAAAGATATCAAGGCGTAAATCTGGATCATTTCTCCATCGCCACAGTAAGCGTGCTGGCAGTAAAACAAGCAATGACACCATTGCATACCCTGAGCATTCAGGCTCACTGTGGGGAAAAAGCTACAGTCCTAACAGCCTACTGAAACCTCAGCCACTATCAAATAAATATTCCAATAGGGTGTCCCGCTGAGAAGTCCTTCTCTCCAATTTTTCACAAACATCAGTCACTGTAGTAGGGTTATAACACTGCTGAGTTCTTTCCTAACCAAGAGATACGAAGGGTATGAAGGTACTCAAAGCCCCACTTAGGTTTTGCCAAAATACGTGTTATTCAGGGGATAAATTCTCCTTGTTCAGGAGGTTCACAGCAGAGGTGAACTGGCTTCTACCTACTTCAGATGATTCCTGCACAGCGCCTGCTGATGAGAGCTCAGCTGCGCTGGTTAAGGTAATCCAGAGAATATCCTAAGTTGAAAACCAGATTCTGCTAGGATAAACGAAACCCTTTATCCGTCTCCATACTAATACCAATGGAGAATAAACATCAGTGTTGTTATATTAGCCTTATTATTGTTTATAACAGAAAGCCTTAGTCTCTTAAACTCACATAAACTGTGCTCTGTCTGGGTTTGCAGCTTGGATTTTCCTTATCTTACCAGTAGATAACTGTTTAGGCTTTTTAAGTAACGTATGCAATTAAGTTACAATAAAACCCATTTGCAAGTATAGTTATTTCAATAGGCAATAGGAAATTGCTTCTTGCAGATTTAGTGCATTTTTATAGTGAGAAAGGTTTTTAAGAAGTCCTAGCACAATATTAGTTTTTCATAGTCAGTGAATTGTATCACTGTCACTGCATTTTATATAAGAACTTCTGTAAAGGTAACTACCACTGCTAGCTTGAGTAACTCTTCCACCCACAGTTTAACGAATAGAAAAACTCTCACATTATTTCACAGCTACCACCTTTCCAAAACATTTTACAATGAAATAACTGCAGCTTGCCTTCCTGTGAACGTCAGATAAAGATTCTTCCCTGGACTTACCAACAGGAGAAATCCACCACAGTACAGCTTCAAACTACCCATTAACATCAAATAGGAAGAGTAGAAGTACTAATCCTGGAAATTTTAATTCCTGCTCTTCTTACCTCAGAGAGAGCCCTTCTGCAGGACGGATGACTTCTTTGCTAACTTAGGGACACTAAAAAGACACAAATCCTGTGGTAAGTATTGGCCAGCTCTGTAATCCACACAGCTGGAAAATTATAAAAATGTGCATAGTAAACCTTCTACCAAGACAGGGTGGTATCTCATGAATTCCTTTCCTCTTGTTCCTTCAGAATATTTTGAAATAAGAGTCTTTTTGAATGGGTTTGCTTGAAATGTCTATGTATTGCAATGATTCTTCAATAAATTCCAATTTCCATGAGACAGTAACCAGAAGTAAGCAAATTTTCAATACTTATTTTCTTGATGCTTTAAAAATAAACTAAAATGCTGCGTTGAGTAGGGAGAAGGGCCAAAAATCAAAAAATGTTTTTGTGGAAAGCCACAAAACATCAGGTGAAAAAAGGAGTCAGTCTTGAGCAGATAAGATGAATTTTACACATTTTCAGGAGCAGCACATGGAGGAAAATTCAAGACAGTCCTTGAAAGAGTGTTGATTTCAAATTAAACAGTTAAGCCATTAAGAAGAAAATCATGACGAAGTCAGTGAGAACAGAATTACTAGTTAGGAGGGAAGTGTAGTCTGAAAATAATACTAGGTATCATTTTCATTTTGTATTTTGCACAGCTATTATGTCCTATTCAGAGTTCAGTGATCATTAGTCTCTCTGCAGCGCCAACAGATATTCAAATATTTTAAAAAGTATTTAGGTCCAATTCTCATTACATGTAAATATATAGATATATATGCATACACTCATATATATTTACTGCTTACCTACTTTGTCTTTGTTTTCATGAACTTTTAAGGTTCAACTGTTCAAACTTTCTTTACAATTTGAAGTCCAGAACTTTAGTTGATGAGGTTCTTCTCCTGTAAGAAAAAGTCAAGGTGAAATGGCTGAGGCAATAGAAGAACAAAACAAAATATCTTTCATGAATTGAAACCAACTCTAAGGAAAAAGAACACTCTTTGTGGACTGTCTTGAATTTTCCTCCATGTGCTGCTCCTGAAAATGTGTAAAATTCATCTTATCTGCTCAAGACTGACTCCCTTTTTCACCTGATGTTTGCATGACTTCAGGAGCTGCCAATTAGTATTACTAAGTGGATGGTAATAATTGCATAAGTAGATAATTCTAGTTCTGTTCTCTCAGTTTAGTCCTCTGTTTCACACTGGTCTCAAAGTATTCATCAGCTTTGCCTTTCACGGTCATATGAAGACATAACACCGACAAGTACAGTAGTTCAGAAATGCTACTAGTATATCATAAAAATTAATTACAATTGCTGTGGTAACTACAACTTTAATTAAACACTACATGGTATGATAATGGTAAGTAGTCTTGATAGGTGTTTGATGTTGAATATTTAACACTAAATTTCCTTCTCTTGTTATATTGACTAAAGTATTTCCATGGCTGTTTTCTCAATTATATTATTCAAATTCTATGGTATAAAGAAACGGACTGAAGTTCTGCTAATCATTTTGCAACTATAAATGTATCCATAAGGAATGAGTACTATTTTCGTAAGTCATATATTTTTCAAATTTCACATAATGAAGTTGTTGTGAATGCTAAACTGTTGATTACGAATGAATCTTTCCAGAGTAAGCATATATATGTACATATTCTGAACTTACATAAACACAAAAATTTAGGACTAAAAAAAATTTATATGTGAAGTTGGTATTTGTAAGTGTGTTATCAACCTGTATTTTGATTAATTCTATCAGATTTTTTGAACATATCGGCACCTGAGCAGTTTTGTTGAAGGCCTGACTCCAGCTGTGAATGATAAGCGCTTGAAACTCTGGTTCATCTAAGTCACGCATTTGCTTGCACTGTAAACTGAGATTACACTGTGTCTGAAAGTTATAGGAAGCAACACTACTAACTGTTGCCAGAAACTTTCTACTGTAAGAATTTCATATCAGTAAATTAGAATCAGAACACACAGGAACATACATAGACAGCATATAGGTGTATTCCTTCTAAATAAACTTTTGATACACAGTTTGGATTCCTTGTGGCCTAAATTAGCCTGGAAGAAAACAGCAGACAAGATTACACTGCTCGGATTGAAATTTTCTCTGTTGTCTCTTTATCTTGGGCTAATTTCTTTTGCCTTCAAGATTCATTTAAAATAGTTTAGCCTACTTATGGGGACTGAAAATACAGTGCTCAGAGTTATGCTGGAAAGCTTTCATGCATTGAAGTGAGTGCCTGAAATGAGAATGTGAAATGTCTGTGTGTCAAGAATGTACTTTTTGAAAACCCTATGAAAATCCAAGAAAAATACATGACAGGCCAGTAAGACTCTCCATTCCTCCACTCAGCCTATTGAAATGCTCATTGTGGAGACCAATGCAGGACGATGTATCTGCATGGGAGGAGAAGAATATCCTAATTCTGACCTTCCCAAACCTCTCAGTATATAATTTGACATACAATTTGGGTTTTTGAGTTTGCCAGTTCATGTTCATTTTATTTCACTGAAATTGTTTAATTACCTGCATCTACTTGCTGGCCGACTCTAGTAGGTTAAATTACTGGGTTCATAAGCTGTGTAGCTAAAAGTCATATATCATCAAAGACTATAAAATCATAATCATTGCTTCTTAAGCAGAGGGATAGAGGATTAACATGAATTGATCTGGGGACAGTATAAAATATTTTTCTTGTTTTTTACACTTCCTAACTTTTGGGATGCACTTGGCCCTAGAGGAATTTTGACAGACTGAGTAATCAACATGATGACCACTGATGAAAAATTTCTGTTAATTGGTGATAGTTCAGGTAAAATGCCTGGACATGAGGTGCACTGCTCACCACACTCCCTTCCATCTTGCCCTCTCTTCACTATCTGCTCCCAGATGCCGACATTAATACCTCTGTGCCTACTCAATAAAGAGAACTGATCTTTTCTCAAAACTAAACCATTTAAATTTATTTATTTATTTATTATACAGTGCTTCTTTCAGAGGGGCATTTTATTCAATTTAAATGCATACAGAACTATGTCCTTAGAATGGCTTTTTAGAAAAACAAAAATCACATTTTAATGGTACTTAACTGGGCTTTAATTAGGTGTGAAAATCTGAGTTAATCTATTAATAATGAAGTTTTCCACTAAAAACTTAAAGAAGCAAAGATCAAATAAAGATGAAAGAGTATGAATCTCATTTTTAATCTTACATCTTTATTCAGTATAGTATTTTATGTCATTTAGTCATTTTAGATTTAAAGGAAAAAATGACCTCCAAAACTGTCCACTGAGCTACTTCCTGTAAAGGAGATAATATGGAACTGCATTTTCAAATCATTATTCTAACATGCAGTCATACGATGTCATATGTATGGAAATGTTTTTCAGAGGAAGGACTCAGTTATCGAAGTTTACAAGAAATTTATTCATTAATATATGCACAAGAGGATTCACATGTAAATTAAGATTCCTTACAGGATTGTATTCCCAATCCAAAGGTAGACATGAGAATCAAGATAACACTTTATAATTCAAAGTACAAAGGTACTTTCCTTTATGGTTTTCTATGTTTCATGTTTGGAGAAAGAATGATTACACATTCATAACAAAACACAGAGTGACGAGAAGCTGCATAAGGGCATAATTAAAGGACTGTTTTGTAAGAGCAAGAGTTGGTCGAAATTATTTAGAATAAGTTCTTCCCAGTTTTTTTCTTGCAGTGAAAGTGGCGCAAGTTAGATATACAGTAATACAAATGATTTTTGGTTTGCTGTTCATCTTCCTCTCCAGAGAATAATATCCTTGCATTTTTATCTTCCTTTTTTTATCCCCTTTTATGCCCACTAGAAAGAAGGAAAATGCAAGACCAAAAGAACTGGAAAAGAAATACACAATTCCTACATTTTGAAATAGCTTTAGTACAAAAGTGAATTGGATCCAATAAAACAAAGAGATTGAAAAGAGTTGATCTATTTGAACTTTTTAGGGGGTACGCATGACATCTCTGGTTTTTTGGTTGTTTTTTTTTCCCCCTATAATTAGATATATGACTGATAATCAACAATAAGAAATACAGTAGATTATGAGGTCCTTCTAGAGACATTTTGGTTGTTTCTTTCTAGAAATGAAAATACAATGTGAAAGTTTAAAATGGTTTCAACAATAAGTGACAGAAAGTCAAAGAAAACAAGGACTTCTCTTTTAAGATATTGTAGTGATCTAACTTCCACAGACCAAAGTAGAATTTAATAATGCTTGTTTTTTAAAAAAAGTATTTAGTTTTCTGAAAATAAAATTAAATTCTTGAATGTGTTTTTGAAAGGGTGCTTGTCTCACATATTGAAATCACATAAAAGGGCAACTTCTCTTTCAACATCCAGTATCAAAGCCAATAAAGTATTCACATTCTGAATAGCTATGCTCTCTAGGTAGAATCCCACTCTTCAAGGTTATCATCTCATAAAAGAACTTCCCAATCTAATTATGACTTCTCCTTCTAGATGGTTTGGAGATGATAAATTCAAAACTTATCTTCTTATGTACTGTGACTAAGAGTTGCAGCAAAACATGCAGGTACTCATATGAAAGTGTTACCTACTAAGGCATCTACATTCAGCTTGCTTTTCAGTAATCAGGAATAGCCTAACTGGAAAGGGATACGTAAAAGCACAGACATACTTACATGGCATAACTACAAACATGAGAAGGATTTCAGTCACTGTGTACTGCATAGGCCAAATATCTCAGCAACTCAGGTGGAAAGAAATGAGGGAACAATACAGTGAAGGAGTTCCTTAATGCATTCTGACTGATGTGAGGAACCAGAACCACTCTTATCAACATTGCATTTTATGGTTTTTTTAATTATTTGTTATTTTGATTTTCCAGGTGAGGAAACTTAAGAGTTTTCCCACAGAATAATAGGAAAACAAAGCAAATATTGTATTTATTTTGTCTTTTAAGCCTTGCCCTCCTTTAATCCAAAAGATATATTCCTTTTTTACAGCAGTAAACCATGGTAACTATTATAAATTTGTACTGATTAGAAGCCACCTCACTGTAAAACTACATAGTTACACTTCTAGCAGAACTAAAACCTCCTCCTATATCTTCCTCTGCCCTTGGCTTACAGCAGAGCCTGTGAGGTGTTGCAGATGCACACAGAAGCCTCATAATTATGTCTCTGTTAAATGGAATTCTAAAGAGAGTTCATCAGGGATCTTAGAAATTAACTAGTCCATGTGATAGGCTTGTGAATATGTTTACCATTCAAACATTAATAAAAACATTAAACAGATGATGGCAAATTGCAGCAACTGTTAAATACTATTGTAAACAGAGAATGGAACAAGCAATGGAGGAAGAAGGACACCACATTTATGGTGGGAAGACAATCTTATCCTTATATACTTTCAGCTGAAAAGAAGGGTTTAAAAGTTACTGAACTAGAATTTGTTTTCCTTCTCTCAGCTCTCCCACGTGAGACTGGAAAAGTAGCCAAAGAAGTATTTTTCAGCAGTTCAGTATTTACACAATATAGCCATTTTCACATCCTCTTCTCCTCAGAAGTAGTTCAGATGCTCCTGATTCTAAATAAAGAAGCACAGACTAAGGAAACATCTGCTATGACTTTCTGAGTTTTGCAAGACTTATCCTTTATTATTACTCCTCCTTTACACTGTTTTAACTCTTTTCAGTGTGGAGGTGCTAATATTTGAATGTATTTTATAGTGCTCTGTTCTTGGGACAATGACAAATGCTACTGCCTGAGCATTAGTATTACTCTGTCCTCAAGTAGGCGTCTCCCAAACATAAATATTTGAATATTGCCGTGGTTCTATGTGATAATGTGAAACATGGATGCACATCATCCTACCAGCACCATGAAGTTCTCCCCAGGATGCTTCCATTATACTATTAAAAAAACCCAACACTATATACAAAATGGTTTGGTATGGTAAAGACATCTAAGAAACAAGGAAACATAAATACCACCAATTACACCTATTTCCAAATTTATACACATTTAAACTTCACAAGCTAAAAATGTGTATCTCCAACAAAATGGCCTCTACTTAGATCTTCTTGAATTATTTTCCTTTAAACTACTGTTGCTCTCTTATAGTTTCTGTATCATACATGTCACTTAAAAAAAAAAAAAAAAAAAAAAAAAAAAAAGCTACTTACCTCTTATCACAAGCTGCAGCTATATTGCTGATACTTTGCAGCCCCAGCAGAAGTGTTTGGGATTCTTACTGTTCACAGAAAACATCTCTGAAAAGGTCCATATTTTCTTTGGGGAAATGCTGTTATTTGTTAACATAGAAGAGAAAAACTCTTAAAAACTGAGTGAGAGTTTAAGTATTTTCTTTTCCTGGTAAATACTGAACTTTAAGCAGTGCTCAGAGAGGCAATTCTGATACTTCAAGGTGGTGGTGTCAGTGTTTGATGCACAGCTGAGACCAATTGGCCACTTGGCCTCAGCTGCCTTTGCTGTCAGTCCCAGGGCATTGCCTTGCCTCTTGGGCTTTGCTGTTGATGTTGAATCATCTAGGGCTTTTTCTTGAGAGAAACAGAGACTGCAAAAGGCACCAGAACACCCATTAAAATCCTGTTGGTGGTCTTAGAAAACGAACAAACAAAGAAAGAAGCTCTCAGAACACTGCTGTGGTGATGATGCTATTTGGTGCATGCAGAAAGAGGAAAGAATTGCCCTCTGCTTGAATATGTGAACAACAGCAGTATGGGCAACATGGATAGAGAGGAAGAAAACAGCCCTGTTTTCTCAGAGGAATTCTTTCTGAGTTTTGTAGACTTTTTCAGCACAAGGAAAATGGATTTTTTCTCAAGAACTACTCATTAATTTCAAGCTGCTCTGAAGGATATAAGTCTAAAATTTGCAGAAACACTGATAGCTACATCAAAAGAAAATCCATAAGTCATAAGTACAAACCATAGCAAGACCATATATTTTGTAGTGGGGTTAAAGATCCATTAAAAAGTGTAGAGAAAGAGAAAAAGAGGGAAGGAGTGATGATAATGAATCTCTGAACTTGTCTATATGAAACAAGCACACATGAACAGTTTTGTGATTTCTTGCCAGAGGAAAATAGAGAAGAGAGCTCAAATACATCTGTGAGGAGAGTTGTGTCTTAAATTACTTTTTTAAAGTAAAATTTATGAGTAAGCCTTGGAGTAGGAAATGGAAGATAGGATTCTCCTGCCCAGTTGTGTATGACTGTGATATCATAATCTCCCTTTTTTCTTTTCATAGTTTTCCTCTTTCTCTCAATATTAAATGAATGTTGGACATAATCTTACATGGAAAACGCCTCAATCCATCCAACAGGGAGATGAGAATAGCCCAGGTAGAGAATGAAGCTGAACCATGTCTCTTACAATCACGGACAAAAACATTAAGCATGGCTATTGTATGAGAAGAGAAAATAGTGAGAGAAATTCTGTCTCTCTTAAATGACCCACATTCTCTAGTAATGACTACTCTACTGTGTAAAGATACATGAGGCAGAAAGCAGCAAGGGAAGAAAATAACTGGTTTCTGGATAGTGACTTTTAAAATGTGAACTAGAATACTCAATCCTATCAGAACTGGAGCCTTTCAAGGCATGAACAGAAGCAGTCTTCTGTGTGCCTGTGAAAAACTGAGATAAAAAAAAACGTGTGGCAGTATTAAAAGGGTGAGGCTGTAGCTATATGAAAATTTTTAGGGTTGCAATTTAGGATTTTTTTATTAAAAAAAAAAAATCTCTGGCTTTAATGGTTTTCAAACATGTGATGTGCTTTAAACATGCTGATTCTAGCATTCAAGTCTTAGTTCAGAGGTCTTCCAAACTTTTTGATGTTAGTATTTGTATGAAATCTGAATCCTAAATTTTGTTACCTGAGCCCTAGATATTATTCTCTGCAATTCATCATGAAAGTGAGTACATAATTACTACTTTTGAAAGGTGTTTTGAGTTCTTCTACTGACAAACGGGTACATAAGCATCCATGAGATAGATAGGACAGTGAAAGAGAAGGATATTTAGCTAATACATTACTGCTTTCAGAATAAATCCTATACCACATCTGTGCTGTGTAAGGGACAGCTACCTTTCTGCTAATTCAGATGGTATATCCTGATAATAATGTCTGGACAAAATATCCAGTCCTGATCTGAAATCCCTCTCCCTGCAACTGTGCTGCATTTCGCTGCATGGTTGGTGCTAGACTCAGGAATCTCCAAGCAGAACAGACAAGTCTTTGATTTCGTTTTCAAAAGTGGGTTAATAACTGATCATCTACATCCCTTGAAAAGTACCAGATAAACCAAAATTGTTTGATCAATGACTAGAAACACACATCACTCAAAATATGGAGAGAAAACAGGCACAGCTGGGAGTAAACAAGGTAATTCTTCTTTCATACACAGTAATACCAAAAGGCTATGTTCCCTGAGTACTCTGAGGATTTTTTTTTATTTTCATTATATAGTACTATCTTGTTCTGGAGAGGGAAGGACTGTGGAGGAAGTTGAAAGTGTCCTGGGAAGAATCAACTTAGTTCTTCTTATGTGTGTGTGTAGATGTCAGAAGTGAGGAGGGTCATTTTAAGCCATTTGTTCTTTTTGGGAGACAAAGTTTGGGATGCTTGGAAGACAGTCCTGAGACTTACAGACTTCTCTAGGATGATATAGAAGCCTTGAGGTAAGGAACAACAAAAATCTTGCTTTAACGAAAAACAAACAAACAAAACCCCACAGTATGCAAATTTTAGCTATATGATATGACAAAAAAAAAATATATATATATATATATATATATCCCACCTTTTAAATATTTCTATTAAATACCAGCTAGGCACCCTGGACAAACAGAAATAGCTTGCCTCTCCTAGGACAAGGAGTCATGAGAACCAGACCACTATTACTCTGAAGTTGAGTGAGATAATACAGTCATTAGCACCCTGTAGGTAGAAAATGAAGAGAAATTTTCCAAACCAATTATTATTTTTATTAATAATGCTTTTCAGAAAGATCACTATTCCTGGTGTCCCTATAGAGTTGAGGCAGTCTCTTCATTTTCTGATTTATTAATAATTTTCAAGTTTCTGCCAGAATAAGTAGATTGATTCCTCTCATCTTTTAGATTTATTTTGTATGTTTTTCTAAAGAGTTGTTTTAATGGACAAAGTTTGGAAAGAAAACAGCTGTCAGATACATTTTAGAATGTGATTTTGGCAGTCATTTATTTTCTCAGCATTGCAGTCAAATCTGTCTAAGAACTGATAGACCAAGGTCAAAACACAGTAATCTTTGCAGAGTAAATAATGAATATTTTCAAGTATTTTGACAGTAAAACAACTTTTCCAGCTGAAAGACTATAGAAATGTAATGCATGGAGATACAGTGCATAAAAAGATATATATATATATATGTATATATGCTTTAAAAGCTGGAAAAAATTGTAGTTTTTACCTGTAATGTCGTAGCACATGTGATACTTGCTGAATTGTAGCCTTTATAATACCACGTTTTCCTTTCTAAAGGAAGTAGAAAAAATGTGTTTAGAGTCCAGCTTTCAGGAAATAACTTAATTTTCAAACTTTAGGGAACAGAGTATCTTCTGCTACAGAGGAAAACGATAGCTAGAAATAGAGAGGTAAGTAGATCTGAAAGATTCACAGCTTACACCATTTTAAGAAATTATTTATGAATTGAAAGGATTGAGGGTTGAGTGCAGAATGTAATGAAATCTTCAGAACATACAGATAATAAGTAGCTGTACTTTAGGTAAACATGAGGCATAACAACAAATCAATCAGTGGGCAGTTCTGTCTTCCTCTGTCCATGATTCTATGGGGAATTATATTATTATTGATAGTTCTCTTATCCTCCCATAAGAATCACAGAAGATAATGCTGCTTACAAATGAGACCTGCAAAAAGACATGCATGGGAGATGAGTTTCTATCCATTCACTCCTGCCTGGGGCTACTCTTCCATGCAGTCTATTAGTCTCCTTGCAAACTGTCATACTGGATTGCCTGAGAAGAAAGAGATTATGATAAATAGGATCCAAAACTGATGTTTCAGGATGTAAAGTTTAAATTTAATTTCCTCTTACTCTCAAAACAAACAAACAAAAAACAAAAAACAAACAAACAAAAAACAACAACCAAAAAAAAAAAAAAAAAAA